>JAJAGP010002130.1:0-133794 GCA_025084515.1 Ancistrus triradiatus | reverse complement strand
AACATTTCCATTGGATTAAGGTCAGGACTTTGACTTGGCCATTCCAAAACATGAACTTTATTCTTCTGTAACCATTCTTTGGTAGAACGGCTTGTGTGCTTAGGGTCGTTGTCTTGCTGCATGACCCACTTGAGATTCAGTTCATGGACAGATGTCCTGACATTTTCCTTTAGAATTCTCTGATATCATTCAGAATTCATTGTTCCATCAATGATGGCAAGCCGTCCTGGCCCAGATGCAGCAAAACAGGCCCGAACCCTGATACTACCACCACCATGTTTCACAAATGGGATAAGGTTCTTATGCTGGAATGCAGTGTTTTCCTTTCTCCAAACATAACATTTCTTTTAAACCAAAAAGTTCCATTTTGGTCTCATCCGTCCACAAAACATTCTTCCAGTAGCCTTCTGGCTCGTCCACGTGATCTTTAGCAAACTGCAGACGAGCAGCAATGTTCTTTTTGGAGAGCAGTGGCTTTCTCCTTACAACCATCCCATGCACACTATTGTTGTTCAGTGTTCTTCTGATGGTGGAACCATTAACATTAACATTAGCCAATGTGGGAGAGGCCTTCAGTTGCTTAGAAGTTACCCTAACTTTGTGACCTCGCCAACTATTACACGCCTTGCTCTTGGAGTGATCTTTGTTGGTCGACCACTCCTGGGGAGGGTAATAATGGTCTTGAATTTCCTCCATTTGTACACAATCTGTCTGACTGTGGATTGGTGGAGTCCAAACTCTTTAGAGATGGTTTTGTAACCTTTTCCAGCCTGATGAGCATCAACAACTCTTCTTCTGAGGTCCTCAGAAATCTCCTTTGTTCTTACCAGGATACACTTCCAGAAACGTGAGCAGAAAAAGAGCAGACTTTGATAGATCCCTGTTCTTTAAATAAAACAGGGCACCCACTCACACCTAATTGTCATCCCATTGATTGAAAACACCTGACTCTAATTTCACCTTCAAATTAACTGCTAATCCTAAAGGTTCACATACTTTTGCCACTCACTAATATGTAATATTGGATCTTATTCCTCAATATATAAGTGACCAAGTATAATATTTTTGTCTCATTTGTATAACTGGGTTCTCTTTATCTACTTTTAGGACTTGTGTGGAAATCTGAAGATGTTTTAGGTCATATTTATGCATACATATAGAAAATTCTAAAGGGTTCACAAACTTTCAAACACCACTGTATGTTTCAAGCAACTGTGGGTTAAGAGCTTTGCTTAAGAACCGTGGCGGGATTGAACCCTGGACCTTCTGGTCAATGCAGTTACTTTACACCTTCGCCCACAATCTCTTGAGGGTAAGAGAACAAATGTACCTTATGAACCCTACATAAAATACTCATGCACTCCTATAACACTAAAGCAGACAAAGGTGGGCAGGCAGTTGGTAAAGTCTTGGCAGTGCTGAATGTCTCGACGCTGTTCATACTGTTCATGCGGCGGAAGGGACTTTTTGTCACACTCACAGTCAACAATACAAAATCCAATCAATATTTCAGAAGGCTATTAGGAGAACCACTGTAGCATGTTCTCAAACAGGCCAGACTTGGGTCCCTCAGATATGACCTTGAACTGAACTCCCTGCACCTTTTCAGTCTCTGAATCCCAGTCTCTGAATCATTTTAAATGAGGGTAAATTGCATAAATCTATTATGAATGAAATTTGGAGCGGCTTTTTTACACTGTGCCGTCCAAGCGTGAGCGCTGCCGTGTAAATTTTTAAACCCGCAAAATCCATTCAATCACCTTCTCATAACGCTGCATTGATATCTGAAGGCGATACATTAGTAATCACTGAATTATTCACTCAGCTTACATATGACACTGCTCACTTCCCATAGATCGGTATCGGACAACGATGCAAATGAGGTTCATAAATGAAAACAAAGGGTCCGTTGCGGTGGCTCGCGGCCACATGTTGCCGACTTCCAGAGCGGACCACAGAAAGAGCGGCTGCAACCGGAGCCCTGAAAAGAAGCGCCTTGGCCTCGAGCTCAAGTTGCCCTTCTTTTGTGCGGCAGATGCTGAATTATTGTGGGAATCTGGCATCCTTTCGCTTTCATCCCTGTTCTAAAGAATGCACCACAAAGGCTTTGCTAGTATTGTGACCTTGATTTTAGTTGGAATATGGACCACTTCCATAAAAGGCTGCCACCATCACCGGCAGAACCGTCACTAATCGAAGCACGATATTAGCATTTGATATGGACGGTGCGGTTATGACGTATTGAAACTTACAGGCATCTGGCACATGCTGGTGTTGTACAATTGACTGGATCACGGGGCGAACTCAGATAGCAAAGAAGACACAAACCAGGTAAGGCAACACCTTAAGACCGCCATCAATGTTTAATGGGTCGTTGCCTGGAATTCTCCGGCCGCTGAGCAACCCAGTTTCTGGAAGACGTCTCGACAAAGACAGAGGGATGACTGAGAGATGAAGGATGACATCCGCCGGGCGCGTTTATCGCTTAAAATGGGCAGAAATCGAAACAGCAGGAGGATGGTGAGTGTTTGGTGAGTACCAGGTGTTAGATTCCCACTGTCAGCAATAAACATGAGCGTATTTCGATTTCATTCTCGCAATTCTGTCCTCCTTCTCCCCTATCAGTGAATCATGCACCTTGGCCGCCTCCTCTGTCATTTGCTCTTGTTCTATTCTCTCGCCACCTGCCTTCCACTCCTCTTCTCCTGCCCTCTGGGTTGCTGCTGCCCCCGGCCGGGCATCCTGGTCCTGTGCGAGTCCCTCGGGCTTCACGTCCTGCCTCGTTCCGTCCCCCTAACCACCTCGGCTTTGTCCGTGGCGAGGAACCACCTGTGCAACGTGGACAACGTCCTGTGGCGCTTCTCCAGTCTGCAGGAGCTAAGCCTCGGCCACAACCGGCTCGAGCGCTTCCCTCGTGGCCTCCCTTCGAGCCTGGAGAGCCTGCAGCTCCAGCAGAACCGCATAGCGTACATCACGGCTGGCGACCTGAGGAACCTCGGGAACCTAACGCGGTTGGACCTGGAAGACAACCGCATACGAGCCATCCAGCCCGGGGCGCTCCAGGGCTTAACGCGCCTCAGGACGCTGTCCCTGAAGGGGAACCGTTTGTCCAGTCTACCGCTACACCTTCCCGCCTCGCTGACGCACCTGGACGTGTCTGCGAACTGCATCTCGGCAGTGGACTTGCCTTCTCTGGCTGTGCTGGTCAACCTGGAAGGACTGCGGATCAACAGCAACTGCTTGCGCTCGGTGCCCGAACGCGCTTTCGACAGCCTGCGTCAGCTTCGCACCATTGAGCTGGCCGACAACCTGTGGCTTTGTGAGTGCGACATCTTGTACCTGTACGGATGGCTGCTAACGGACAGGTCACGTGCGGCGACCGATCTGGTTTGTGCCGCACCGCTACACCTGGCACACAAGCTGCTCCTGACTCTGTCCATCATGGCCATCTGTCCCAAAGTCCTCAAGCCTGGCGAGAGATTTGTCTCGCTCAACACCAGCACAGTCGTCAATGCGGTGCCAGGGGGTTTGTTAAAAGAACCTCCAGATCACAACTCTCCAGATAACGTAACCAGAAAGCTCAGACGCTCCTGCAGGATTCCCTCGAGCAGAACCTTCCCCTCGAGGACCCACACCGGGTCAAACCAATCCTCCCTGCAGGGGTTAAGCCCGGAACAGTGTTTACTACTGAACTCCACTTTTCTGGTCTCTCAACCAACCCAGATACCCTCCGGCCCAGCTTCGGATGAAGACACAGACTGTCTGGATAACACGACCAACATCAACGACACTTTTTTGAGCACTTATGCTCCCCACACCACCAGCGACGCAGGACTGCAACTCGGGGCCACTCCTCAAACCCTGAGCCAACCTAGTGACCCAGCTCTTGTGATACTACTCTCTGTACTGTGTGTGCTCACTGGACTGTTGCTGTTAATTGCACTGTTAGTGCTGAGAGGCCTCATGTGGAGAAATCAAAGGGTCGCTCCACTTCCATCATCAGTGAGCAATCAACGTGACACAGGTTCATAACGATCGATCCCCGAATGCGTTTACATGCACTTAATAATCCGATCACAGTCGGATTTCTGCAGTTATCTGATTATTCAAGTGGTCATATATATATATATATATATGAGTCCGATCTAGAAATCCGATAGAGCTGGATTTTACTCCAGTAATCGAATTTCTCATAGCATGTATAACAGTTACCCGATTTCCTAACCTGACACGGTTGCCAGGTCCACCTATTTTAAAGATTTGGCTTTGTTTTCCATTGACTCTGACAGTTTGTTCTCCCAGGATCTGGCCACCCCGGCATTAAATGCGCCATGAAATTAAAAGACGCAAAACAGCTATAGAACACTTTGTGGAGACTCTGAAATGCAGGATATACTTGAGAAAACTAATAATTAGAATATTTAATATTAAAGTTTATAATATGTCTGTGAGACTATCGGCTGGTTGAGACGTAGAAATCCAATTATTACCCAAGCCGTGAAAACCTGGAGGTTTCCCATTATCTGAGTATTCAAGTGCATGTATACTTGTTGATAGGATTACTGACAAAATCTGATTTTCTGCAGTTATCGGATTTTTAAGTGGATGTAAACGCACTCACCATTTCCTGCCAATGTGTGTTTAATGAAGTGAGAATTCGATGAAATGGCTAAAATACTGTCCAGAACTTAAAAACAGAGGGAATTGTATGTTTGGCTGGTTTGTTTTGCCCTTTTAAAAACTCTACCTTAGGCCCTGAGGTCAAACCCCTAACAGCATTAACTAATGCTAAACGGCCAAAGACAAACGTAGCATCATCATTTTCCCTTGTTTAAAGTTTAGGAAAGGTTTCATGGCCGGTCCTGCGTTATACAGACCCAGGCTGAAAAAACCGGTTCGTTGCCATAAGCTGTTTGTAGCATCCATGTTTCCCAGTTTGCAGAGTGACAGCATCGAGGCTGTTAATGATGCAGTTTCAAGTTGCAACCAATTTCCGAGGCGAGTCCAATGCACCAGCAGTGATCGAGCTGTGGGTGGAGATACTCCGGTTGGAGGTTGGTATAATTCTGAGCCTCCTCATGACGCAACAACTCGTTGAATCGCTCATTTTATGAACTAGGCACCTGAGAGAAAATGATGGATTGTGTGATTTCAGCTTGAGCTGGCAGACATTCCAGATACCCAAATGTATGTACAGGTCAGCTCCGATCAGCATCTGTTCGCTTTAACAAGCAAGGTCTTAAGAATTATAATTAGGAAATACACATCGGTCTATATTTGAATTTAACTGTAAATCATGGTGGAAAATAAGTATTTGGTCAATAACAAAAGTTCAACTCAATCCTCTAGATCTTGCGTGGAGCCCCATATGGAGGGAGATGATCAATGGTCTTGTATGTCTTCCATTTTCTTACAATTGCTCCCACAGTTGATTTATTCACACCAACCTGCCTGGTGCAGGTCTACAATTTTGACTGTTTGAAGCTGTGGACAGGTGTCTTTTATACAGATAACGAGGTCAAACAGGTGCCATTAATACAGGTAACGAGTGGAGGACAGAAGAGCTTCTTAAAGAAGTTGTTACAGGTCTGTGAGAGCCAGAAATCTTGCTTGTTTGTGGGTGACCAAATACTTATTTTCCACCATGATTTACAATTAAATACTTTAAAAATCCTACAATGTGATTTCCTGGATTTTTTTCTCATTTTGCCTCTCATCGTTGAAGTGTACCTATGATGAAAACTACAGACCTCTCATTTTCCTAAGTAGGAGAACTTGCACAATCAGTGGCTGACTAAATAATTTTTTGCCCCATTGTGTGTGTGTGTGTGTGTGTGTTATTTAAATGGAAGGGGACTAAAGGTTTTTTGTTTAAAAACATATATAAGAAAATGTGCATAGTTTACATTGGTTTCAGAAAAAAGAAAAGTCTGTTATTGAATGTAAAATTCGCTAATCGTGAGAAAATCGAATCGACTCATGAGTCGAGTGTATCGGCGCACCCCTACTTGCACCACCTGCTGACAGAAATGAAAAACGCAGTCTTGAAAGAAAAAAACATGGTACAGTTCTATTGTCTTTTGTTTTCGTTAAAGGTTTCAGATTTTGTATAAGACACACTTAAGACTTGCTGTACTAAAGGTTTTTATATTGTGTTTTAAGTGGATGTTGAATACAAACTCAGAAAAAAGTGACTTATGTAAGGTGTTCCCTTTAATGGGCCATTTTATTACTCAACCATCACAGATTTTGTTTTCTTTTATTAAGTTCATCCAGAATAGGCAGGTAATGACGTTACGTGATATATGTACACTAAGTTGTGCGTGTATAACTGTGCAAGGATATCTGCCATTTTTAAAGGACATTTAACAGCAGGGCAAAACTGAAAGCAACACATTAAGCTCCTTCGGTGTGCTGGAAACACTCGGCGAAGGAGGTCAGAATTACCAAATACACCGTATCCAAGAATCCGAGTAAGTTTGCTTTTCTGAGTAAAATTCCAGATTGGTTTTTAGTATAATTCCAGGTCTTTATCGCGGGGCTCTCGGGAGCAGGCCCGGATATCTGTGCGTGATTCAGAAAGACGCTGAAAACGAAGGAAACCCGCCACCCGTTCCACTGCACTCAAACATAAAACAGAAAAAGGACGCCTAGAGACAGTGGCCGCTCTGACGCTGGCGAGTATGGCTTCGTCTGGAGCCGAGCGGAGTACATTCAGCAGAAGCTCAGGAGAAACGCAGTACTGTAAGGATATTATTAGGTTAGGGCGGCGGCACGCTCTTAGGCTTAACGTCCAGCCTCTGCCACCTTCTCCTCGTCCTTCTGCTTGAGTCTGTAGTCGGCCAGCGCGGCCTTGATGGCGTCCTCGGCGAGCACTGTGGGAAAACAAACGGCACAGTCAGCGGAACATCCCTCAAAAAACTCAACCTGTCCATACTGAGCAGCCACAAGAGAAGAACTGTCAGTTCCCCCGAGATATTAACGAAGTGACCGATCATCACAGGTGCAGCAGTTATAATGGCATGATGATGTTGTGTGTGTTTGGTGCTGGTACAAAGGTCTCCGTGTACATCAGGCTGGTACCACTGGTCCAGTTCACTCGTGTCTTTGTATCTGAAAAAACACACACCCATTTTCTGACCAGAAAAATGTCTCAGCTCTTGGCACACTTGCTTGAACTTGTACGAGTCGAGTCGAAACTTGATTCAGTACAGCGATTCCGATTCACAATATACCCGGCTAAGGGCGGATCTCTGCTATTTTTATCGTGTTGTTCTTTATTTTTATACCTACAGCTCTGTTCTTAGGGCGCAGACGTCTCCAGGGGTCCGAAAAAGGTTAGTTTGAGAGCCAAGCGAAAGCAAAACAGGAACCGAATGCTCCAGAACACAGGCTGCACTTAGCCTGGAGCTCTACAAGTGCCTGGAGTTCACCAATAGAGTAAGTGTTTTGCTTTTAGTTTCACTTTCAATGCTCTCACGAAATGTACGCTTTCAAAATCTCACGATTTTGGGTAACTGTAGGCTAATTTAAGTGTTAATCTGTAATCGGTTCATGATATATTTAGCTTATGAAGAATTTGTTGGACGGATCCCCATCATAAATCAGGGAACACCTGTACAGTCCATTAATGCTGATAATGTTATACAGGGGGGATTTTCTGGGGGAACCGATTCATTCTCTTTACATTATTCCTCATGGGAAACATTTGCTTGGTTCTGCTGTAGCGGCAGCGGTTAAGATACTATTGGCCAAAAGGCTGAGGGTTCAAGTCCTGGCAGTGCCAAGTCGCCACCGGCCCTTAACCCTCAAGGGTCGGTGCTAGACTTATATTTACGCCCATATCCAGAGCGACTTACAAGTCTTACAAACCAAGCAATTGTGGCACCCAACAGTGGCAGCTTGGCAGAGTTGGGGTTTGAACCCTGAACCTTTTGGTCCATAGTCCAGTACCTTAACCGCTAGGCTACCACAGTCCACTTTAAACATGCCGCGTTGGGCACAGTACTAAGCGAGGTTCCTGCTCTTACTAGAGCAGTGCAGCTTGACAGGAGGGAGGCACAGTTCTTTGGCGATCTCAGTGTTCTTGATTTTCAAAGCCTCATCAACCTGAAAGAAACAAGAGAAGAGAGCCCTGATTTGACGTTCCACATCGTCCCTTTCAGAACCCCCACTACGGCCGCTGTTCTAGTACAGCGTATACTTTCCTTACACACAGTCCTGACAGAACGTACCGATTTGCCCTTGACCCACTCTGTGGCCAGGGAGCTCGAAGCGATGGCTGATCCACAGCCGAACGTTTTGAACCTGGCATCCACGATCTTTCCTTTCTCATCCACCTGGATCTGGGAGCATAAATCAGTCTTCATTACAGTTTGTACAAACGCGTACAAAGAACCGGACGAGACCCCGACGTACCTGAAGTTTCATGACATCGCCGCAGGCCGGGGCCCCCACTAAACCGGTCCCCACGTTCTTGGCATTCTTATCCAAGGAACCGACGTTTCTCGGGTTCTCATAGTGGTCCACCACCTGTAACAGATGAAGAGGGCTTTTGGACAGCAGTCGTACACGTACATGCGGCTTCATGTAAAAGAACCTGCTTAGAAATACAACAAATACTCCGGATACTTTCTGAACTCTGATCTAACAGGCCAGGCCCCCACCGCAGTGATCTAGGTTCGAGTCCTGGTGGTGCCTTCAAGCCTGTCAGCCCTCGATTAGAAGACAGATTATTTAGACTGATTTCTTTTCCTGGTGTGGCCGGCCTCCATGAAGACATGTTAGCAGCAGAAACACCGGTCCTTTGTAGTCCTCTCTGGGCTCTGTCACTGTGATTCTATTCACTGGACTAAAGTCTTATTTTGTTAAATAATTTTATTATATTCTCTATATTATTTATTCTATGTAGCTTCTGTGTATTTAAACCATTATTATAAATGCATTATTGTAGCTTAGTTTAATTCTTATATATAAAATCTAGGCAGTCCAAGGTGTTCAGGTCCCTTTTTGAGTCTTGGTCCTCCCAGGGGTTCTTCCTTCTTTATAAAAGACATGTATGGAGCTTTTCCTTGCCACTGTCGCCCTAGGCTTGCTCAGACACAGCTGTGGATCTGCACATCTGTAACGCTGCTTTGAGACAATGCTCTGCTTTAGGAAGCGCTGTCAGTATCAATCTGACATGACTTAGTCACCATGACTAATCAGATTTCCTCCACTGTTTGCTGTACCCTTTCCTAAACTTGGTCCTGCAGACCCACAGTAGAGATACAGAGCTCTGGCCTTTACTGACAGCAGAGGATGAGTTATGCCAGTGTCTCATAGTGAAGCACAAAGTTAAATGCTGTGCTGTGAGAAACAGGCTGAACCTGCACTGAAGAATGAATCAAACGTTACATTAGGTTACCCAACCAATTAGGTCTTAAAGATCTCGCTCAAAGGTTCGGCAGAGGCAGCACTGCTTGAAAAAGCTTCCATTTAGCATGTTTAAGATCTAATTCTGTACAGAATACAATTATTGCAAAGCCACAAAGGTTAATAAACACGTTCAAGAAAAGTTCGTACACGTTTGTGTTACCAAGTACGAACGAACCGAATCGCTTGGAATGAATCCTTCATCCAGTACAACCAAATGGGGGAGTGAATCATTTAGCCTACTCGGTTCACCTCTAACAATCGATTCATTCGCACATCAGACCAGAACCGAGCACGTTGTGTAAGCCGGAACAAGACTAAATACAGTTTTGAATCATGACATCTGCAGTTTATTAAAATTCTGTTCAAAACAGCAAATATATTTGTTGTAATTAAAGCGTCTGTTAATGGGTAGCGACAGTTAGGTTAGCACCGTGCTATCTGAAGCTGCACCACTGAACTTTCTCAAGAACGCAGTTCGGGTTTAACCTGATTTACGCAGACAGATCGAAGTTGAACGCATATTTTATGTATGTATAGAGCCTTGCCTTTTTGTGATAACAACAGGCTGCTGTAATCTCCGCTGAAGACAAAGTTCTGCCGAGAAACGCGAAGGACGCAAAGCAGCTTCTAACCGAGCTTAGCGCCATGTTTACTGTGACTCCACCCACAAGGGGCGTGAACATTAAGTTACGAAAACAAACGCTTCTAACAACGAGCAGCAGAGGGCGCAGTTTAACCATTCATTTAATCACAGTGCTTATTTGAAAAGAAATGTATTCGTAATGTTGCAATGTTGATGTAATTAATTAATGAATGACTGCTACAATTACAAATATAACCATACTTTTCTAGCACAGTATACCGAATTTGTTTTGTCACATATTCCTAATTGAATCCCACTTCAGCCGATAAGGAGATGTACACAAACACCTTTCACAGAGAGTAGCAGGGGGCGCAGTTCTACCGCTGATTCAATCACGGGTAATTATATTTTCAACACTGTGCCTGTGAATTATGACTGATATAATATAAATGAGGCATTTATTAATAATCAACGAAATACTGTTATGTAAAAGACACAATTTTTGCCATTACTAGGCAGAACACGATAAGAGTTTGTTTACAATATTTCCTATATTCATCAGATGACGACTGTTCGTCTTAGGTGTAAATAAAAATCGAAATTACTATTAAATAATTCATTTGAATTACCTTATTAAGTCATAGATTTCCCTAATTATTTTATATGAAAGCCTTGTAACGCGAAACGGGCTGAGTTTTCCAAAAATCATCGGTGTACAGTAACGGTTTTATAGTAACGTGAGCATTACAATGAACTCTCGTTCTCGAATATAATATAAAATATAAAGTGGAAGCATAAAGTTATAAGCTAATGAGATTTTAAAAACAGAGGTAGCTATCAATCTGGAAATATTACACCCGTATTACTCAGAAAACATAACAACAACGTTGTTGCTGTGTGTAGTAGATAGGTGAGTTTGCCTATGTCGATTACGGTTGTGGCTGCGTTTCAAGAAGCACACTCGCTTACTAAATAGGGCATCAAATCCAAACGCTACCATTGCTACATAGCCACACTATCTAGTACTTTACATGCGATTTGAAACACGCTTCAGTTACGGTAAAACCTAGACTATGCGCGCACTCGGATATAACGATATCACTCGCAACATGGCGGCGACTGGCAACGACGCGGAGACGATGCTGCCTGACATTAAGGAAGAGGAGGCGGAGGAGATGGAGAGAGAAATGGAGTCCGGGGATGAAGAAGGCATGGGAGCTGAGGACTCCGAGGAAGACGAAGAGGACACGTCCGAGGACGAGCGAGAAAATGAAGCAGAGATCCAGCGGCTGGAGGAGCAGGTAGCGTTAGCGTTCAGCTAAGCTAAGAGCGTTCAGAATGAATGGTGCGCGAGTGGGGCGATGCTAAAGTGCGCAGTTTGCATTTTGTCCCCGGGTTTTAATCCAAGGATCCAGATAATGATAGGAATGCCCGGCAAGAGCCAGTAAAGGCTGGTGTGTGACTTTACAGCTCTGTAAGAACGCTTGTTTATGGTGAAACCATTAGCATGTTGCTAAGGCCAGGCTTCGGTCCCGCAGTTGAACTCCGCGCCAGTCTGTGGGCGTGTGAGCGCAAACACAGCCTTATTATGTGGACATTAAGACACTCTCGACAATCACGGAGACGGTAAATAAGACGTGGTTACAGTATATAGTTAAAAACCCGCAGTACTGAACTACGAAATCTGTTTTATAGTGTATTGTACTGCACTATCTAGTATGTGTAGTATAGTTTTTACTAGTGTAGCATGTGTTGCACAGTATATACTATAGTTTTATAGTGGTCTAGTGGCTAAGGTACTGGACTATGGACCAGAAGGTCCAGGGTTCAAATCCCACCTCTGCCAAGCTGCCACTGTTGGGTCCTTAACCCACAATTGCTTGGACTGTAAGACTTGTAAGTCGCTCTGGGTAAGAGTGTCTGCTAAATGCTGTAAATTATTTAACTTTGTTTTTTTTGTTTTTTTGGCCGGACAGTGTATGACAACATAATTTTCCACCTTGATGCTGCACGGACTGTACAAGTCTCCCGCTACCTATTTGACATCTTGACATATTTGACATTTTGAGTCTGTTTTGTCTCGAGGTTCCTTCCTCCAGTTGGCTTGCTCAAAAGAGGCTGGACTAGGATCCCTGTAAAGGTGCTCTGTGACAAGATGTTGTGAAAAGTGCCATACAAATTAATTTTGACTGACTGATATATGGTATATGATATAAAATACATTCTGCAGTGCATGCTACGTACTACTCATTATGCTGTGTAGTATACACTACATAATACACACTGCATACTAGATAGTACTTTAGTAAACACTAAATATAGTACATACTGCATTATACTACATATATGATATCATACATACAGTGGTGTTTGAAAGTTTGTGAACCCTTTAGATTTCTGTATTTCTGCATTTGACCTAAAACATCATCAAATTTTCACACAAGTCCTAAAAGTAGATAAAGAGAACCCAGTTAAACAAATGAGACAAATTATATTATACTTGGTCATTTATTTATTGAGGAAAATGATCCAATATTACATATTAGTGAGTTGGCCAAAGTATGTGGGACCCTTTGCTTTCAGTATCGTGTTTGTGAGCCCCCCTGTGGCTGCAATAAACTGCAGCTAATGTTTTCCTTGTTAGCCTAGTTGATCGTCCTGTCACCACCGGGCTTGGAGGGGAATTTTAGCCCATTCCTCCGTACAAAGGACCGCTTCAGCGCGGGGAAGGTTGGGATTGGGGTGTATCCTCAGCATGGTGAAACGCGGCTAGAACACTGGAGGGGGGGGGGGGGAAAAGGCCAAAAAAGGAGATGTTGGGGGGTTCCTCACATTTAGCTGCTCAACTTCAGGCCTCCACAACATTTCCATTGGATTAAGGTCAGGACTTTGACTTGGGGGCCATTCCAAAAACATGAACTTTATTTGGCTTCTGTAATAACCATTCTTTGTAAGTAGAACGGGCTTGTGTTTAGCTTAGGGTCGTTGTCTTGCTGCATGACCCACCTTCTCTTGAGATTCAGTTTCATGGACAGATGTCTGACAATTTTCCTTTAGATTCTCTGATAATCATTCAGAATTCATTGTTCAATCAATGATGGCAAGTCGTCCTGGCCCAGATGCAGCAAACCACAGGCCAAAAAAGGCAAACCACTAACCGCTGATACTACCACCACCATGTTTCACAGATGGGATAAGGTTTCTTATGCTGGGGGGGGTGGAATGGCAGTGCTTTCCTTTCCCCAAAGTAACGCTTTTCTTTTAAATCCAAAACAAAAAGTTCTATTTGGGTCTCATGCCGTGGCCGCATACCATTCTTGGCAAGGTAGCCTGTGCTGGTGTTCCTTGGCTGCGCCACGGTGTGATTGCTTTACAAATCTGCAACGAGCAGGGGGGGCAAGGTTCTTTTTGGAGAAAGGCATGGCTTGCCCCGATCCCGCAACCGGCCCTGAAAAAAGCCATGCAACCAACCCATTGTTTCAGGGGTGGGTTCGGGGGTGGGGGTCTGGGCTTGTCCCTGCGTTGATCTTTTAGGCAAACTGCAGACGAGCCAGCAATGTTCTTTTAGGATAGCAGTTGGCTTTCTCCCCTGCACCCTGGCCATGCAACCATTGTTGTTTCAGTGTTCTTTCTGATGGTGACTCATGAACATTAACATTAGCCAATGTGAGAGAGAGGCCTTCAGTAGCTTATGGAAGTTTACCCTGGGCTCCTTTGTGACCTCACCAATTATTACATGCCTTGCTCTTGGAGTGATCTTTGTTGGTCGACCACTCCTGGGGAGGGTAACAATGGTCTTGAATTTCCTCCATTTGTACACAATCTGTCTGACTTTGGATTGGTGGAGTCCAAACTCTTTACAGATGGTTTTGTAATCTTTACCAGTCTGATTGAGCATCAACAACTCTTTCTGAGCTGTCCAGAAATCTCCTTTAATGTTCTATAATAGTTGTCTCATTTGTTTGCGTGACAATCTGATGATGTTCTAGGTATTTATGCAGAAATATGGAAACTTCTAAAGGGTTCACAAACTTTCAAGCACAACAGTATGTACTTCTAACATATCTTGGCATGAATGTAACCTTTTTGCGAAGATGGTGTTAAAACATCTAATCAGAACTAACTGACTATTTGAACTTGATTTGAGGAGGATCTTCCAAATCGATCCGTTAGGCTGGTTTATGCTGTGAATACATCTGATTAAAGGCTCACTGGCATCTCGGTGGAGCTAAGAGTGAATCTCACAACCTTCTGATTAATATTGCAGACCCTTTGTCGCTGTCTGCGGACTTGTTTAAAGCATGCTGGCTGGCCTGTTGTTCTTTACGTGAAGTGAGCGTGAGCTCCCGATCTGGTACTAAACAGACAGTGTGATCTGGCATCGCATTGGCTTATCCAGTATCAGATGGAGCCTCTCTTTGCCTTTGGTTCCTTTTCTGATCCACAGGGCTGCTCAGCTGCTGTACCATAATAAGCACAGTGTAGGTGTTGAGGCTCTCGCTGTGCCTCTGTGAGCATGAGCCATTCTTTGGTTAGATTGGAACCATGGGATTATTCTCTGTCCACAGACAGGAGGGAACGCGGGGCGTTATGTACTGGAGATTTCCTCTAGTGCCCACACACACCTCTAATTTAGCCCTGGTTACTTGTTCTTTATTTCATACAGTTCCTTTATATAACCAGTGTCAGTACTGGATGAGTCAGTGATCGACATTCGGGCCTGAAATCAAGGCCGCACATTCTGATATGACTCATCTTTTATTCTGCTCTAATAAATTTCTACTCACTCTCCATGGCTACGTGATGATTAATGTTCTGACTTCCAGCGTTAAATGAAATGAGAGTTTGTGAGTTGTAATTGCTGGTTAATAGGCTGACGTGTTCAGTGTTAGAAATTGTCACTTCACAGCAGTGTCATAAGAGCAGGGTATCTGTCAAGTAAGTCACACTTGAATGTTGTTAAAAAGTGCGTTGAGGGGTCTCTGGAAAACCAACAAGCCTGACCAGCAGAAAGCAGGGTTGGAATAAAAAGGTTTTAGAAGAAATAAGGAGCAGCAGAAGACTTGAACTGCGCTGGTGCCTGTAGGACTAACTGGTATAGGGGTGGCCCCAGATTGTAGATATGTTTAATGAATGAAGAAACTATTCAATGAGTCTTGTATGAACTGTGCAGTCAAGTCAGATTTATTTATATAGCGCTTTTTACAATGGAGCATTGTCTCAAAGCAACTTTACAAGTTTAGATTATCTCCTAATAACTACGTCCAATCCCAAATTGAGCAAGCGTAGGGCGACAGTGGCAAGGAAAAACTCCCTAACTGTTATGAGGAAGAAACCTTGGGAGGACCAAGACTCAAAAAGGGACCCAACCTCCTTGGGCGGCGTAGATGATAAATCTAAGAATGAAGCTAAAGTCATGGAGTCATAGTTTTACATTTACAGCATTTAGCAGACGCCCTTATTCAGAGCGACTTACAATTGGTACAGTCTTACAATCCAAGCAGTTGTGGGTTAAGGGCCTTGCTCAAGGACCCAACAGTGGCAGCTTGGCAGAGGTGGGATTTGAACCCTGGACCTTCTGGTCCAGAGTCCAGTACCTTACACGCTAGGCTACCACAGTCCCATAGTTCAAACAAAATGTGAAATATGCACATCGGCATTAAGTAGTCCGATACACAGTCACTCCAGGATCCTGAGTCTAAGCAGGAAAGTCACTGGTGGCACTTCAGCCCCAGATAACCAGAGGAGGGTGAGGGTTACTGCCGTCCGGTGTGGCTTGGTTATGGTGGGGCTGGAGCTGATGACGGAAGCAGCTTGAGTGAAGCTGAAGCGGATGAACATCATGTGTGGGGCAGGAAATGGTACCGGAACACACCTCGGAGAGAAAACAGCTGCTGTTTTGTGTATTTTTCATTCCACGTCTTTGTACTTAACCATACGTCAGATGCATCAGAATCACTTTTTTGTAGCTTTAATTACTGAACTTTTTCTTTAGCCAGTCCTCTTTCAGTGCAGCAGCTTGTAATTACTGTGCTGTCCCACTTTCTGACACTTTCCATGCCCTGGCAGCTGTCAATCAATGCTTTCGATTACAATTGCCATGTGGACCTGATCAAGCTGCTGAGGCAGGAAGGGAAGCTGCACAGACTGCGCAAGGCCAGGCAGAAGATGAGCGAGCTCTTCCCTCTGACCGAAGGTAAGACTTTATGGACTTGAGCTGACTGTTAGCTAACAGGGGTTAGTGATGAACAGTATTGTGCAGGGTGTCCCAAAAGTTCAGTGTGATGGGAACTAAATAATTGTTTTTCACCCAGTAATCAAACACACAAAAAACATAGTAAGGGTCTGACGCAAAGGTTCTGTTTATCTCTGACAATAAGCAAAGATGAGTCTTATAATCAGCTGATGTTCTCATAGGTCCTCTGTGTGGTTTGTCCTGTGTTTAATTAAGCTGTTAATACACAGTACTGTGCAAAAGTCTTAGGCCACCATTACACTAGATGTTCTGTTGTTTTAGCCATAGTGTAATGACGGTGTGTAGTGGTTTTTCAGGCTCTCTATTGGAATACAACCAGAAAATGCAGGATTTCTGTGCAGTATGACGGGTTTTTCCCTCCAACAAGTCATTTCATCAACCTTCTGCCCTGCTGTCCTTAAACATAGTCTTTGATTGAGAACTTTGACCTCAACTCCATCAGACACCTTAAATGCACTGGAATGCCAACAGGGCTGACTGTCTAACATCAGAAGCCAACCCCACAGTCCTGTTCCAAAATCCAGACGCTTTAGAAGAACAAATCTGTCGTAGCAGCAAATGCGGGGGCAAGCTTCATACTAATATCCGTGTTTTGGATGAAAGTTTTAGGTGTCCACACACTTTTGGCCCTATAGTGTGATTGTGAGAATATTGTGGATCATGATCCAGATTTAAAAAATGTACCCAGAGCTTCACGTTTTTTGTTTTAGATCTTTGTGTTTTGTGGGAAAAATGGTTTAATTTAATGATAAGCCATCAATGGGAATAATCATAAGAATTTAAAGCTCCAAATTGTGTTCTAGCTCTACATTTACCTAGAGTGGCCTTTTCCCCCAGGTGCCTTTCTCTTTAGGACATCCTGTGTCATTTGTTGTTCCGAAATGATTTAGGACAAACTGTGCTTTTTGGATTTCTCATGAAAGGAGTGAAGTTACATAAGGTGTAATGCTGCAGGTTGTCTGTAACATTGTGGGTGCTGGCACATTCTAGTGCTATCTTTCTGCCATATTAATGTTTACTGCAGCATTAAGAGTTCCCCAGAGTGCAGTTAACCTAATGTTCTGTATCTCTAAATCTGCTCAAACCATTGCTCTGCTCAGATGGAGTTAACAGCTTTATGAGCAGGTGAACTCAAATCCAGCTCAAACTAAATGACTTCCAAGGGATATATCTAAAAAAAATAATAGAAATAAACCTTGAGTATTGCTTCGTATTGCTTTTCTAAATCGTCATTGCCACAATGAGGCTTATGAAGTAGGAACATTGTGCTGGTGTACCATTCCATGTCTCACCTCGTGTTCTGATTTGAACCTACAGAAATTTGGCTGGACTGGCTGAAGGACGAGATCGGCCTGACGGAGGGTGACGAGGTGGAGCGCGAGAAGATCTATGAGCTCTTTGAGAAGGCTGCAAAGGATTATATCTGTGAGTTGAAGTGTAATTTCTTCGTACAGCCCTCTTACCAATAGACATTGGCCCAAAGGAGCCCTGCCAAAAAGCTGAACCTGAATATCAAATGAGCAGCCAGAGAGGAAATGGGGTGTAACAGGGAACCCAGTCGTCCCAGATTGTGTACAAAAACAGTAAAATCCTAGTTTACTGTATATAAAATAATATGTTGTTCAGTAAATGATGTAATGAATCACTGTATAAACCCAAAGTGTTTAGTGATAGGAAAGTGGAAGGTGCAGGTAGAGGCAAGATGCCATTCAGACATCGTTAGTATCAGTTAGGTCAGATTTCTCAGGTTCCCATTTCAGTTGTCATTTGTTATCGTGGATTAATATTTCTGGTCAGCGGGGAGGGCACTGGCATAACTCGTGGTAATATATAAAGAAAACAGAGTGGTGACTGCTTAGGACAACGAACCTTTGAAGATCTGTGCCTCCTCTCTCCCTTCGCCAGGTCCTGATATCTGGTTGGAGTTCGCCCAGTACTCCATAGGTGGCATGGGTGCTGTGGGAGGCATTGACCGGGTTCGCTCCATCTTTGAGAGGGCTTTGACCGCGGTGGGTTTGCACATGACCAAAGGAGCCGCGCTCTGGGAGGCGTACAGGGAGTTTGAGATCGCCATTCTCTCCACCCTCCAGGTATGGAAAGCTCATGCCTGCTGGGGTGCCCATCATTACGTCCAAGCTTGCGTTTGCCGAGTGAGGGGCGCTGTAGCCCAGAGAGCGCCCCGTATGACTTCTGGCCGTCAGTCATTTCTTTTCAATGGCAGGGGAGGATTTCTGTTTGGAATTTGGAATAGTGATGGGCGATACGACCTCAAATCTGTATCACGATTAACTGAACGTCTTACCTTGATGATGATTGATTAACGAGTGTTTTGTTTTTGTTGTTGCTGTTTTTGCCCTCCGTTCACTGACAAGGCTTGTGTTGTAAACATGATCAAAACTAGGATTTGTTTTCTGAATTGTGTTCATTGGAATTGCCAAAGTCAAGCCTGAATTTGGGCAGGACTTGGGGAGCAGGTTTTGATCCCTGCACTCGGCTTCAGCGGGATTAAACATTACCATGCTGTGGTATCTGTGTTACAGCCTCCACCTGGCAGCATCTCGAACCCTGAGCAGCAGGAGCAGCTGAACGTGCAGCTGGAGAGAATCCACACACTCTTCAGGCGCCAGCTCGCCATACCACTAATGGGTGAGATGTTCTCTCTCTCTCTCTCTCTCTCTCTCGCACTCTCTCTCTCTCTCTCTCTCTCGCACTCTCGCACTCTCTTTCCCTATAACTCTCTCTCGCACTCTCTTTCCCTATATCTCTCTTTCTCGCTCTCTTTCTGTCTCTCTCTCTTTCTGTCTCTTTCTTTCTCTCTCGATCATTCTTTGTCTCTCTCTCTCGCACTCTCTTTCCCTATATCCCTCTTTCTCTCTCTTTTTCTGTCTCTCTCTTTCTTTCTCTCTCTATCTTTCCTTGTCTCTCTTTCTCGCTCTCTTTCTCTCTCTTTTTCTGTCTCTCTCTTTCTTTCTTTCTCTCTTTCTCGCTCTATCTTTCTTTCTTTTTCTCGCTCTCTCTTTCTCTCTCTCTATCTTTCTTTGTCTCTCTCTCTCTCTCGCACTCTCTTTCCCTATATCTTTCTCTCTCTTTTTCTGTCTCTCTATCTTTCTTTCTCGCTCTCTCTTTCTTTCTCTTTTTCTCGCTCTCTCTTTCTCTCTCTCTATCTTTCTTTGTCTCTCTCTCTCTCTCGCACTCTCTTTCCCTATATCTCTCTCTCTCTTTCTCTGTCTCTTTCTCTGTCCCTCTCTCTCTCTTACTTTCTCTCGCGCTCTCTCTTCCTTTCTCTTTTTCTCTCTCTCTGTCTCTTTCTCGCTCTCTCTCTTTTTCTTTCTCTCTCGTGCTCTCTCTCGTGCTCTCTCCCTCTTTCTTTCTTTCTTTCTTTCTTTCTCTTTCTGTCTCTCGCTCTTTTTCTCTTTCTTTTTCTCTGTCTCGCTGTCTTTCCCCCTTTCTCTCTTTCTTTCTTTCTTTCTTTCTTTCTCTCTCTCTCTATCTCTCTCGCTCCTTCTTTCTCTCTCTTTCATTCTTGCTCTCTTTCTCATTATCTCTCGCTCTCTTTTTCTTACTCTCTCGCTCTCTTTTTCTTACTCTCTCGCTCTCTCTCTTTTTCTCTCTCTCGCACTCTCTCTCTCTCTCTCTCTCTCTTTCTCTCAGTCTCTCATAAGAAACTTCGGATTCTTGTTTCTTCTTTCCTCCTATCTTAAATGCACCCTTGTGTTGCTGCTTCATCTTTATGACACCGAGTCTCTCTGCTTATGAAGGAGACGACAGTCCTCACCCTGTGCTATAGTTTCAAAGCTGGAGCAACAGCTGGAGTGTTAATTTAGGCTTTGCCGTCTAAACAGTGGTTCCATCTGCAAAGGGTGTTGGAGCTAAAAAGGAGAAACAAGGTCTGGCTCTAATTCCCCTATCAGAGCTTGAGGCTTTTCCACAGCCAACACCTCAGAGAACGACCACAGTTCTTATGATGCGTGTCTAAATTTGCCCGCCGGCATCCTGTTCTTTATGGATCGCACATTTCAAAAGATTGCGTAGATTTTAAAAGCAGTTCACTTTGGGATTACGCTTTCCATGTCCTTATATCTGCTGGCAGTTTGGGCTTCTGTCCGGCGCTGCACACGAGCATGAGCCAGGAGCTGCTCGCCCACTCCACCTGCACTCTGCCAGATGGTCTGGCTACATGGCCGATGTTTTTTCCCCTTCTTTGTGTGAGTGTGTGTGGATGAGAGAGATGCAGTAGAGCCAGATACTGGTCCTTCCCTCCCGAGCCGACACTGAGCCAAAGCACAGATTAGGTTTCTGAGCAGCTTGGCTCAGGTTCCCAGTTCTTTTGTTGGAATCCGAATGTAGTAGCTGTTACAATCAAGGATGTGAAATACAAGCAAAACCGCTCTGCTTTGTTCTGTATGATGCTCATGAAATCCTGTTTAGTATACTTTAGTATTTAAGTACATTTTGGAAGTCTTATGCTAAAGCCTTTCACCTTGTGCACAGACTTGTACTTGTGGTACAGTGTAACCTTACCAGCAAGGGCCATAGATCAGAGCGGAATAGGGAATTATTATTTGATGATCAGCCCTAACAAAGCTGTTTTATGTAGATATGGAAGGCACATACACAGAATACTCTGACTGGGCTGAAGAAGGAGTCTCTGACACGGTCACGCAACACTACAAGCGAGCGCTGCAGCAGCTGGAGAACCGTCGGTCTTACGAAGAGGCTCTGGTAACTGCAGCGTTCATGGTACTCGTTTATATACAGTATTCTGATCGATCTGAAGCGTCATAACAGCGCTGTCCCTGCAGCTGGTGTCAGAACCGCCGAAGCTTGCCGAGTATCAGAGCTACATCGACTACGAGATGAAGGATGGAGATCCAGCTCGAGTTCAGATCATATTTGAGAGGGCGCTGGGAGAGAACTGCTTAGTTCCAGACCTCTGGGCCAAATACACAACCTATCTGGTGAGAAACTGTACTGTACACACACCAAGACCAAGTATCTAGTGATGCAGTGGTGCTTGAAAGTTTGTGAACCCTTCAGAATTTTCTATATTTCTGCATAAATATGAGCGAAAACATCATCAGATTTTCACACAAGTCCTAAACGTAGATACAGAGAAACCAGTTAAACAAATGAGACAAAAATATTATACATGGTCATTTATTTATTGAGGAAAATGATCCATTATTACATATTAGTGAGTGGCAAAAGTATGTGAATCTTTGCTTTCAGTATGCAGTGTTTTCCTTTCTCCAAACATAACGCTTTTCTTTTAATCCAAAAAGTTCCATTTTGGTTTCATCCATCCACAAAACATGTCCAATAGCCTTCTGGCTCGTTCCACGTGATCTTTAGCAAACTGCAGACGAGCAGCCAATGGTCTTTTTGGAGAGAGTTGGTTTCTCCTGCAACCTGCCTTGGCCCACCATTGTTGTCAGGTTTCTTCTGATGGTGTGGAATCATGAACATTAACAATTAGCCAATGTGAGAGAAGGGGCCTTCAGTTGCTTTTAGAAGTTACCCTGGGGTCCTTTGTGACCTACCAACTATTACACTCCTGCTATTGGAGTGATCTTGGTTGGTCGACACTCATGGGGAGGGTAACAATGGTCTTGAATTTTCCTCCATTTGTACACAATCTGTCTGACTGTGGATTGGTGGAGTCCAAACTCTTTAGAGATGGTTTTGTAACCTTTTCCAGCCTGATGAGCATCAACAGCTCTTTTTCTGAGCTCCTCAGAAATCTTCTTTGTTTGTGCCATGATACACTTCCACAAACGTGTGTTGTGAAGAGCAGACTTTGATAGATCCCTGTTCTTTAAATAAAACATGGTGCCCCCTCACACCTGATTGTCATCCTATTGATTGAAAACACCTGACTCTAATCCTAGAGGGTCACATACTTTTGCCACTCACTAATATGTAATATTGGATCATTTTCCTCAATAAATAAATGACCAAGTATAATATTTTTGTCTCATTTGTTTAACTGGGTTCTCTTTATCTACTTTTAGGACTTGTGTGAAAATCTGATGAAGTTTTAGGTCATATTTATGCAGAAATATAGACAATTCTAAAGGGTTCACAAACTTTCAAGCACCACTGTTCTATTTAAGTGGCATTTTCACATGGATCCAGTTGGTATACAGTTATGGTTGCTTGCCATTATATACCTTCTCTTCTGCTTGTTCATTTGACCCCCTCACGCCCCTGTTCAGCACCGAGCTCGCCTGCCTCGTTTGAATCCTTGGCGCATGTGCCGCTATCAATTTATTCAAGTGTTTTGATGACATGCTAATGAGATGCAGCAGCCACAGATGCACAGCGGCCCATTAGGGGCTTTAGCACAGATGGAGGGAAAGAGGATAATGGAAGAGCTGGAGGTGAAACGGAGCTGCACGGCCTAAGCAGCAAAAACACCTTCTGATGTTAAAACACGGACTGATCATCGACTCAGGTGCACCCCTCTAAGGCTAAGCATCCCAAAATGCTGCTAAGAGCTGGTGTGATGTCATTCATTCCAGGATTGCATGCCTGTACGCTGCGGGTTGTTAAATGGTTGGCAGCTAGGAGTAACTCGGATGCTCTTTTTCAACCTTAAATGCCCTTGTGCTTGTGGGTTTCAGCTATTTTACATTGCTATATTAGATAGGAGCTCAATGGAAATAATAGCTGAAAGGCTTAACATAAGGGATGTTAGCTGTCTGCTTAATAAAACATTAAATATTAGTAAAACTGTTTTAATTAATATTACTACTTTTGAAGTTATCCTCACCTGTGGATGTCAGCTTTGAGTAGAAATTGAACGAATACGAGTGCAAGCTCCAGAAATGTGGTTCCTGCTAGAGATGTACCGACCATCGTAACCCCCTAAGGAAGGTGGAAGGGGAACAGCCATTAAAAACACTGATAGCGTGCTGTGGAAGTGTTCACTTAAATATGGCATTTACAAATAATTACGTTATTCTTTGCCTCAGGTATTTCTGGTTGGATGGGTCGCGTGGCGTTTTTGTGTAAACCTGGCGCCCTCTGGTGGAGAGAAATAGTACGATTACAGAGAAAAAGACGTGTTGAAGCGTTAGCTTGCACTGGATAGTGATCTTGAGAAAGGTGTATTGTGGTGTTTGTATTGCGTTAAACATTAGAGAAGATATTTCTGTGTAACATGCTGTTTAGCTCTTAATCACCCCTGAACACATCACTAGCTCCATGGCTTCTGTAAATAACATTAAGTTTTGTGTGTTAGTGTACGATTAAGCAATAACACACAAGAGGGAGTGCTTTAACATGAGATCTCCGGTTAAAGCAGGACCTAGACCACAGTTCCGTTATCGCCATTTGTTGTTAGACTTTAAGATAAAGAGGACAGAAAAAGCGATTTGTTTATCAGCCTTCCTGAGGTAAAATGGTTCCATTCTATCGTTCCCCCGCGGCTAAGCCCTTCAGTCATTCAAGTCGAGGAACAGAATGATCAGCAACTGTTTATTATACAGACAGTGAACACAAAAATATCGATTAGTAAAGTTTTAATTCACTAAAAGACAGTTTATTTACATTCAGCAATTAAAATGGGTGGGGTTTATGAGGCAGGCTGTTCCTAAGATCCACTATTCTACCGACTGAAGCAGATCGGAGTGAGATCCCAGTGTTCTAAGCACAGTCTAGGATCCCGTTTGATTAGAGATTATAAATTACTATGATGAAGCTCTTAATGTGAATCTGATCAGTCAGAAATGTAAGGGCAGAGCTACAGAGCATCAGCAGCTTCTCTGGGTTAGAGCTGGGCTTACAGATAATGTGGGACTGTGGTAGCCTAGTGGTTACAGTACTGGACTTTGGAGCAAAAGGTCCAGGGTTCAAATCCCACCTCTGCCACTGTTGGGTCCTTGAGCAAGGCCCTTAACCCACAATTGCTTGGATTGTATGGAGGTATCAATTGTAAGTCGCTCTGGATAAGGGCGTCTGCTAAATTCTGTAACTGTGAAATGTAGATGAACGAAGCTCCGATCAGCCGCGGATGGGGTTTAATGAAAGATGCTGAGTTTAACTCCAGCAAACGACGTCTTTGTGAGGGATGAAGCTGATTCAGCATTTTTGTTGATGGGACTAAAACTGATCTTCAGTCTCGTTGCTCTTCAGTCGAGCTGTGAATCTTTTAAAAGCCCGGGACGTTTGATTTAAAGGACCGACTTTGTTTCGCTTTTCCAGAGCTTCCAAATCCTAATGGTGATAAAGCTTTGGCTCAGGTTGGTCATTAATAGCTTCATCTTCCAAATTTAAATTATTTTCAAAACCAGTATATTTTCTAAACTAATTATAGCTTTCATTTCGGCAGTGTCAGTGCCAGTATCGTCAATAAACTCCCGGGAGAATCGTCTCTCAGGCAATCAGATTGCGGGGTCGGAGCCAACTGTGGTATAATAATAGTTAGTAATCGAGTATCTTTACCTCTGTAGGATCGGCAGTTAAAGATCAAGGATCTGGTGTTGTCCTGTCATGAGCGGGCAGTCCGGAATTGTCCCTGGACCATGGGCTTGTGGAAGAGCTACCTGCTGGCTCTGGAGAGACACCGAGTGGAGCATCATGTAGTCACAGGTACTGGATGTCGCACGTTTGGCACTAAAAATATATGTGCTTTAAAATGAGCTACCCGGTTATACGAGTGAACGAGCCAAGCTTTAACAGAATGTATTAATGTCCATCGCTTTCCTTTTATTATTCAGATGTTTTCGAGAAGGCCCTGAATGCCGGGTTTATCCAGGCCACCGATTACGTGGAGATCTGGCAATCGCACCTGGACTATCTGAGGAGACGTGTGGATTTCAGTAAAGGTCAGACGACAACATGGAGTACATTTAGGAATGAGCAGGTATGACCAGTGGTTGATTATGGGTCACTGATTGCAGAGGGGAGCAGAGAGCTGGAGGAGCTGCGGGCAGCTTTCACACGAGCTCTCGACTACCTGAAGCAGGACGTGGAAGAAAGTGAGTGTGTGAGAGAAGCCACAGTAGATCCCTTTAATATTCTGCAATTACTGTTTTAATGCTGAACCTGAAAATGTCCTGGAGGTGTCACGATACGCATGGTAGTATTCATTATTATTGATATGGGGGTTTTGATACGATACATAAACCTTTTCTGAGCCGTTCATCAACCGGTGCCATCAGCCAGCCACAGTTCCAGACCCACAGGTCAGGCGTGCTGTAGTTGTACACGTGCGACATCTAGTGGCAGATTGTGTAATGAGGAAAGAGCATATAATCTCACCACAGATTTGAAGCATTGAGCAGCATCAGGTAAGCTCGATGCTGTTTTTGTTAATGTGAGGAAATAGAAACTCAAATATAATCAATACGTTTTCATAATTTATCTCTATAGTGCAAAGCTAAAGACAATATGGAGACAAATCCTTCAGAAGTGGCGTTTCTCAATATGTGTACATTCCTGTACTTGTGAAGCGTCATCAGTCCTGCTCCATTTCTAAGTTCAGCATCTAACCAAGTACGCTCCAAATCCCCGCATGTGTTCTGGCTCCGCCCATATTATCGCGGATCCATTGGAGCAAACTTTTGCGTACTTGGACAGCGAAGGGTGTGACATTGGGTGTGACAAAGTTATTACCTTATGTTTTATACGTGTTATTTATTCAACCTGTGTTCTAAATATGAATTGTCTGATATAAGTTGAAGTTCAGAATTAAATTCCTTTCTAAAATCAGACTTGTTTGGTGCTCACTTATGTTTGGGAAGGTTTTTATTTGTGCTTAAATGCGATTGGTCCGTTGTTAAATGTCGATTAAACTATTCAATGGAAAGTAAGGGATCTGAGCACTTCTTCCACCACGGACAGGCTTTATACAAGATGATTTATGATTTATCTAGGTGTAAAAAGTAAACTGTCAAGTCTCCATAGCCAAGTACGCTGCTGTTCCAATGGTAGAATAACCAAACTGCGTCCTCCCATCATCAGGAGGATGTACTCGCAAGTCCAACTTGCCAAGAAATCAACAATGGCAGAGCTCTTTGATGGTTTTATTTATTTTTAACCACAGCAAAGCCCCATGTTCCAAGCTTGCAGAGCAGGAAGCTGTATTGGCCTTTGTGATCTCTACAATAAAAAGGGAATTAAAATCAGATCTCTTTGTTTTGCATCGAAAATACATCGTATCGTGACATTTCTGTATCGCTGCACCCCTATAATCTCCTGTTAACTGCTTTAGAAATGTCCATAATCAGCCTCGGTGATGCACGACATCGTCACTGTGGTATAATAAGTGTGCGGCTGTTAGATTTGCTCTCTGTCCGTCTTGTTGCAGGATTTACGGAGTGTGGTGATCTGTCCTGTACAATAATGCAGATCTGGGCCAGGATAGAGGTGAGCAGAAATCTCCTGCAGAGAGATAAGCATACCTGGGTCAAACGGGGTGGTTTCGTCAAGACTCCACCCCTTTGATGGGGAGTAGAGGGGAACAGTGATTTGGTTTTATATGCAGTTTATAGCAGTCTCTCTGATGCTAGATGTGAGCCAGGTTGTCTGACTTCTGGTTACAGTTGAATAATCCACATTCAGTGTTTAGTTTTAATTAAGCTTATGACACAGAGTAATGTAATCTTTCCCCCTCATCTGCAGGCGTTGCACTGTAAGAATATGCAGAAAGCACGAGAACTGTGGGACAGCATCATGACCAAAGGGAACGCCAAATACGCCAACATGTGGCTGGAGTACCACAATCTGGAGAGGTCAGAGACCTTTATTTAGCACATCATAGAATGATCCAGGTCCTTAAACTGTGCAGTGGGTTTCATTTAATGGGCTAAATGCAGGATGGATACACCGCATATCAGCGGTCGACTCCAAAACGTGTTTTAAGGAAGGTTTGTCATTGAATTTCATGTTATTAGACTGTCCGTGTGCTTTTGCTCAGGTCGTACGGAGACACGGTCCACTGCAGGAAGGCTCTTCACCGAGCAGTGCAGTGCACGTCGGATTATCCAGAGCATGTGTGTGAAGTCCTGCTCAACTTTGAGAGAGTCGAGGGTCAGTTCTGCACGGTTTACGCTGCTTTTCAATGAACATCTGAAAGAGAATTTATCCCAGTTTGCCCTGTAGGTGTTGATGCATATTGAGTTTGTGGCTGGATACTTATGCTTGTTTGTAAGACGTGTATAATATTCTCCTCACACAAAACTGTATGAAAATACTGATGTGTATGGTTTTATGTAGCACTAAAGAGTTCTGCTATACAGTGTTAACTTCGTTGACGAATGATTTTCACCTTTTTTCCTAACTACAACGAGACATGACTAAATTGAGATGATTGAAAAACGACACAAACTAGGACGTAATTGACACTCTTGTCAACGAATTAAAACGAGACGAAAATGTTTGGCAGAGACGACAGCCAATCAGATCTGATGTAGTTTTGTGGAGAGGCGGGACAAGTTGGGTAGCGATCCAATCAGAAACGTGATCCAACCGCGGGAAGACCGTACAAGTAGCCTCTGTACTGTTTCTCAGGAAGCCAACTCGACAATGTCAACATCTGAGAGAAAGCGGAAAGTCGATATATTGGCGCATTTAATATAAAGGAAAACAACACACTTTGTAAACCCGTGTGGGGCGACGAACTCCGGGAAAAACACAACAAACTTGAAACGACATCTGCAGGCACGCTATAAGCACCTAAATGGCGCGAGCTCCTATTTTAGCGGTATTACGGTACTGCGCTGCAAACGCCCTCAAAGTTCGTTATGTTCAAGCCAATATTTCAGCGAATAAAGTAGAGATTAAAATATGTTTCCAGTTCGCGACGTGGATATACTTTACTTTGTCTAAAAAAGTGCTCATACTGTCTTTAAGGAGTATTCGGGTAACATAACTCCGCTTTATACCGTAACTATGAATACATGCATATAGAGCATGCGCATGTATCCCGATCTAACATGTTTAATAAAGCTCATAATATATCATTTTTTCCAACTAGATTCAACTCTACAATATCTCATGAGTGTCCACATCGAGTTTGAGGCAGATATTAGTTGGAAATTGAGTTATTACAACGTTAACGTATAATGTCATTATCAACGCATGCATGTAGATGGTTCATTTTAAATAATTCAAGGGAAATCTTACAAAAACATACATATTGCAAGCTTTACATTTCATATTTTGGTCAACTGAATCTACTGTAGATTTAGTCGAGTGTAATCGTATTATAATTAGTCGACTAAAACTAAAAACAACTCGTATGACTAAATCAAAGTCAAGCTTGTATACTATAGAAGAATCCTTTTTGGTGCTATACAGAACCCTATAATACATCCTCCATCAATCTGCACAACCATTTCACCCTGCATAGGAGCATTTAAGCAGGACTTGTTTCTATATAGAACTACTCCTTTTACTAAAGACCCCTTGAACAACCATTTTTCAATGTGTACAGAGCAGAACTGACATCTGGCTTAATGGTAGATGTTTAAAATGACTTCAGCATGAACGTTTATTATATTTGGAGCGTCCGATCGATTCTCTGCTCCTTCGTGATGAAAACAGCTTGAGCATCACAGCTCGTCCAGGTTCTTCCCCTCAGACCGTATTTGAGCGCTCTGCTCCTTTCTTTTAATCTCAGACTTTAATAGTTTGTGTCCATCTGCAGGCTCCCTGGAGGACTGGGACGTAGCCGTGCAGAAGACGGAGTCCAGACTGAATCGTGTGAATGAGCAGAGGGCGAAGGCAAGATCTCCGTATTGATATCAACTTTCACTTTTGGGCTTCTCAAAATAGTGCTGGCCGTGGCTTGTGCTTTTGGAGGGAGAAAAACATCCTGTTCCATTTCCTTTTGGTTATCTCTAAACTAAATCTGAATCTCGGGTCGGGAGTTGACCTTCTGTACAGCATTCGCTATTGTGTTCGGCGTAGAGAAGCCTGTTGGCTAAAAAAGTTCATTCTTCATTCGTGAATTCATTACTGATGCTGATTGGTGTAGACATGCAGTACTGCCACCATTAGATTAGATATAGCATTATTTTCTCAATGGTATAATGACTATAATTAGTTCTCAGTTTCTGTATTAGAATACAAACAAAATACAGGAAGTTTGTATGCAGGAAAAGCAGCTTCTATAGGCTACAGTGGCAAGGGTTTAGTGTTTCTTCCCCTTACACTTGGGCAATCTGCAGCTTCGTCAGGATCCCAAGTTGACCCTTGTGCAGGCCGAAGAAGCTTGATGAGAAATGGCCTTTTTGAAAGGTAGCAGTCAAGTTTGATGTTTTTGGCTCCAGTCGTCATTATACCATTTGCTAAAAAACAAATCTGTAATGGTGACCTAAGACTTTTGCACAGTACTGTATGAATAAGAGTAGGTGCTGCCTAGAAAAGTTGAGAAGGCCTCAGGTGTCCAGTCTTATTTTACATGTATGAAGCTGCTTGGAAAAATAGTTTTGCTCTCTAAGCCAGCCATGTTTGACCAGTATGTTTATGCGCAGCCTTATTTGCCTCTGTTCATGCTGTGTGTCTGTGCAGGCGGCCGAGAAAGAGGCTCTGCTGGCTCACCAGGAAGAGGACCGTGCTGAACAGAGGCGCAGAAACAAGGCTGAGAAGAAAGCGCAGAAAAAGACCCAGAAGACGAACAGGACAGGAGACAAGAGGAAGGCGGAGGACGTGGCCGAAGATGAATGGGAAGAGGAGACGGGTACAGGCTTCAAATCAAACGCCCTATCCAACTTTAAGGACGTTATGATGATGATTATAATTGTGATTCTGGTATTAATTCTGTCTCAGAGCGCAAGCGGCACCGAGGCGAGGGCGACCTCCCAGAGGAGCAGATGGAAACCGAGAGCAGCCTGTTCGGACGCCCTGCTCCTCCGCCACACAAACCAGAGCCTGCCAACGCCCGGAGGAACCAGCAGGTGGCCCCAGAGATGAAACCCAGGACGGACAAAGTGCCGGACGAACGCAAAGACTCCAACAGCGTCTTCGTCAGTAATTTAGCCTTCAACCTGGATGACCCCGAGGCCAAGATGAAGGCGGCGTTTGGGAGCTGTGGCCCGGTCGTTCAGGTGCGACTGGTGTATTCTGCAAAGGGAACGTTCAGAGGGTACTGCTACGTGCAGTTCGAGGACGAGCTGGCCGCTCAGCAGGCGCTCAAGATGGACAGGCAGGACATGGAGGGACGGCCGATGTTCGTCTCGCCCTGCGTGGACAAGAACAAAAACCCAGACTTTAAGGTTAGGACTTTTCTTGCTCACGTTTGACACTGAAGAAATAGTCGGACGATATACATTTCGGCAGAATGCATTTATTATCTGTCAGAGACGGCTTTCCATATGAAAGAGGCCAAAAAAAATTAGCAGGCCTTAAGTATGCTATCGTTTATATTATGGTTGTGATTTTGGCTAAATCGTTCAGGTGTAGGAACCATAGTCCAATGGGAGGGCGTTTGTGCTGTGCGTTAGTGGAAGGATATCCAGTATATCATCTTTTCAGGTCAAGTCACAGGCGGTTAAAGGCTGTTTTGATCGGTTAGGGAGTTTTTCCTTGCCGCTGTCGCCCTAGGCTTGCTCAGTTTGGGATTTTTGTAGATATTAGACGATCTAAAATTGTAAAATTGCTTTGAGGCAGTGCTCCATTGTAAAAAGCGCTATAGAAATAAGTACATTTGAGACATTGAGCTGTTCAGACATTTATGTGTGTTATTGTATTTCTATTATAAAGTCAAACTTAAGTCGGGAGATCTTAAAACTTGCCTGTAGATGTAGCCGAGACCGTGAGGAAGTGATTCATATAATTAATTCGGCTTTTGCACAGGTCTTCAAGTACAACACATCGATGGAGAAGCACAAAATCTTCATCTCAGGCCTGCCCTTCACCTGCACTAATGAAAACCTGGAGGATCTGTGCAAGGAGCACGGCAAAGTCAAAGCCGTCCGCCTGGTCACCAATCGCTCCGGCAAACCCAAGGTGTGTCTAATAAGCAGCACACTCAGTGTTTTAAACCTTGTCCTGTTTGGATTGCTAAAGTGAATACAAACCCACCTGATTGATTTTTATATGTATTGCAAAACCCCCCAAATAATGTTTATCCTTCCTAAGAAGTATATTTTTAATGTCATGGTCCAGGTGGGTCGATTCACTGAGACCAGAAAGTAAGAAATAAAATGGCGTAATGGAAATCTTTCTTTAAATGTTGCTGTAAGCTGGTTTCATAGACTGACCATTTCCGACATTGTGTCTGTGTGTGTGTGTGGTCTGCAGGGTCTGGCCTATGTGGAGTTCGAGAACGAGGCGCAGGCCTCCCAGGCTGTGCTGAAGATGGACAGGATGAAGCTGGAGAATCACACGCTCTCCGTGGCCATCAGTAACCCACCGGCCAGGAAGCCCGAGTTTAAACAGTCTCTCGGAGGCGCGATGCCTCGGCAGCAGCAGGGCGCGTGAGTATGCCATGTCTGTACAGGATATTTAGCTTAAAGCTGTGCTGGTTGGCAAAGGTCAGGTCTGGACACCCCACTAAAACTGACACCAAGCGGGACATGAAAACAGATGTGAACTTCAAACTTTAATATTATATTTGTCACACTTAAGTGTTTCGAACATCAAACTAATTTAAATATCAGTCAAAGACAACACAAGTAAACACCAAGTGCAGTTTTTTAAATGAAGGTCTTTATTATTAAGGGAGAAAAAATCCAAACCTACATGGCCCTGTGTGAAAAAGTGATCCCCCCTTGTTAAAACATAACTATGGTTTATCACACCTGAGTTCACTGTCTCTAGCCACACCCAGGCCTGATTATTGCCACACCTGTTCTCAATCAGGACATCACTTAAAGAGGACCTGCCTGACAAAGTGAAGTACACCAAAAGATCCTTAAAAGCTACACATCATGCCGAGATCCAAAGAAACTCAGGAACAGTTGAGAAATAAGGTAATTGAGATCTATCAGTCTGGAAAGGGTTATAATTCCATTTCTAAAGCTTTGAGGCTCCAACAAAGCACAGTGAGAGCCATTATCCACAAGTGGTGAAGACATGGAACAGTGGTGAACCTTCCCAGGAGTGGCCGGCCGACCAAAATTACCCCAAGAGCGCAGCGACAACTCATCCAAGAGGTCACAAAATACCCCACAACAACATCCAAAGAACTGCAGGCCTCACTTGCCTCAGTTAAGGTCAGTGTTCATGCCTCCACCATAAGAAAGAGACTGGACAAAAATGGCCTGCATGGCAGAGTTCCAAGACGAAAACCACTGCTGAGCAAAAAGAACATTAAAGCTCGTCTCAATTTCTCCAGAACACATCCCGATGATCCCCAAACTAAACATTCTGTGGACTGACGAGACAAAAGTTGAACCCTTTGGAAGGTGTGTGTCCCATTACATCTGGTGTAAAAGTAACACAGCATTTCAGAAAAAGAACATTATAGCAGCAGTAACATATGGTGGTGGTAGTGTGATGGTCTGGGGCTGTTTTGCTGCTTCAGGACCTGGAAGACTTGCTGTGATAAATGGAACTATGAATTCTGCTGTCTACCAAAAAATCCTGAAGGAGAATGTCCGGCCACCTGTTTGTGACCTCACGTTGAAACGAACTTGGGTTCTGCAGCAGGACAATGATTCAAAACACACCAGCAAGGCCACCTCTGAATGGCTGAAGAAAACCAAAATGAAGACTTTGGAGTGGCCTAGTCAAAGTCCTGACCTGAATCCTATTGAGATGCTGTGGCATGACCTTAAAAAGGCCGTTCATGCTGGAAAACCCTCCAGTGTGGCTGAATTACAACAATTCTGCAAAGATGAGTGGCCAAAATTCCTCCACAATGCTGTAAAAGACTCATTGCAAGTTATGGCAAACACTTGGTTGCAGTTGTTGCTGCTAAGGGCGGCCCAACCAGTTATTAGGTTTAGGGGGCAATCACTTTTTCACACAGGGCCATGTAGGTTTGGATTTTTCTCTTTTAATAATAAACACCTTCATTGAAAAACTGCATTTTGTGCTTACTTGTGTTGTCTTTGACTAATATTTAAATTTAGGTTTCATGTTCCAAAACACTTAATTGTGACAAACAGGCAAAAAAATAGGAAATCAGGAAGGGGGGCAAAAAGAAACAGTGGCAAAAGAGCTCAAATAAAGCCAAGTCTTTGAAAAAACTGAATGAAATTGGGTAACTTTTATACATGCTATGATAAATCTGACTACTGTTAAATCCAGCTCTGCTCAGGGGATTTCTAAATCTGATTTCTAGGTGTTTACGTGACCACTTCAATAATCCGAGCAGAAATCCAACGACGAAGTGAATGTAAACACGCTCAGTGTAACCAGATGTCTGTGCTGAGGGACTTGGCTCTGTACTTCAGTAGTGGATGCTGACTGAGGATAAATTTACATGCAGTACAGCTGCAAGCCCAGCACCAGATACTGTTTATGTAAATATGCACGACAGCCTGTTGACAGAAAGTAGAAATCTACACTGTCGAAGTGGCAGGCGGTCTTTAGAACGTCTCTAGGCTGGACTGACGGACTAACTGCAGAAATATTCCCATTTAACAACAGTTACTGAGTTTAATGAGATGGTGGTAGTTCTTCAGAAGATGAATGTCTACCTCTAATTTATTATTATTTCCCCAAGCCTCGTGCTATGTAGATCTGTCCAAATCTTTTATTGTGATGGAGTCCGACGGTCCTGGACAAATTGGGTAAAAAATTGTCTTGGGCTGCTTAAGTGTTTGTACGTCTTGTAGTGTGGCCCAGGCATGATGTGGGTTGCCTTAAGGAGCCAAAGTCGGCTAAATGTAATGCCCTCCATGAGTCGACCCTAGTGTGGAAACCTTAACACTATGCAATCTGTGGTTCCTCTGGGCTGGAGATTTACATTTATGTCATTTAGCAGACGCCCTTATCCAGAGCGACTTACAATTGGTACAGTCTTACAATCCAAGCAATCCAAGGGTCTTGCTCAAGGACCCAACAGTAGCAGCTAGGCAGAGGTGGGATTTGAACCCTGGACCTTCTGGTCCAAAGTCCAGTACCTTAACCGCTAGGCTACCACAGTCCCACAGAGATGGGAGCTCCCACCCCAAATCCTTGTAAATGACTGAAAATTGAAAGCACATTCGTGTAGAAAAGGAATGTAATCTGATTACAAAACCTGAAATACAGTGTGAACCGGTTCGCTCGTTGTTCCTAATGCGGTGTTCATATGCTTTCAGTCGAGGTAAAGGGCGCACCCAGGTGTCTCTGCTCCCTCGCTCTCTGCACAGACAGAACACCCCGCAGACGAAGGCGGCGAACGGAACCGCGGCCAAACAGCAGGCCGGCCTGAGCGACGGGGTCCAGCCCGGGAATAAACCCATGTCCAACGAGGACTTTGCGAGGATGCTCCTGAAAAAGTGAAAAAGCGAACACAGCCGACAAACCTTGCCTTGTGTCAGAAGCCATTCTGTGTCCTTACTGCGATCGGGCGAACGAAGCAGCGGCGATTATTTCCTTTTTTTTCCCCCTGTAAATACGTGAAACACGCCCATTAAAAAGGTTTTATCACAGTTCCAGTAGAGACATTTATTTCTTTTTCTTTGGTCGCGGAATGGGGCGGATTTAAAAGCGAGTATTTTTTTAACCCATTTTGAAAGAAGCTATATGCAAGACCTTGGTATTTACTATATAAGTATAGTACGCTATAAAGTGAGAGTGTGGGCTTGCCGGCGCTGCTGCTGCTTTTTCTTCTCTCTAGGCTGTGGTGCAGACTGTCCGTAGTGTTTAGTTCGTTTGCAGTGGAATTTCTTTTGAGGAGAGGAATCCGGAACAAGATTCCTAGGTGACATTCTTTGACGAGATGAGACTCGAAAGGTCGACTTTAGTGGTAACGGATTTGATAGCCGCTCAGTCTGTGGCTGCAGTTGTTTATGTAAGAGCTTTTGTATTGTTTGTGCTGCGGTTGATTTGGATTCCTCAAGCTTTCTTTGGACGTACCTGAGTGAGGTGTACAGTGAAAGTCACTAGCCCCATATTTTTATAGAGTATACATAAATAGCTGGCGCACACATAGCTCGCGGACCTGCCTTACCTTGTGACGGTGTTGAGAAAGAGCTTCTCTAAATAAAACCAGGCTAAGAATTCAGTTGCCAGACTGGACGAACCTGAGACGCCGATTACTGTCCCTGTTGATGGTAATCATGTTCTGAACAATGCACAGTGTAAGCTAAACAGCGTATCGACACCCTTGCTCCTCTCTGTAGCAACATTTAGCAGACGCTAAATTATCCAGAGCGACTTGGTACAAGTTAAGGGTTAAGGGTCTTTCTCAACAGTGGCAGCTTGGCAGAGGTGGGATTTGAACCCTGCACCTTCTGGTCCAGAGTCCAGTACCTTAACCGCTAGGCTACCACAGTCCCAGTCACTAACTCCGTCCCCCGTGTTTCAGGACGGCCACCAGTCAGTCAGGTCCAGCACCAGGGACACTTCAGCCTCTTTTGATTGGTCTGTACGACTAGGTGATGGGTAAGCGCAGTAGCCAGTCTAGATGGTGTTGGTACCATAGGGTATAGGAGAAATGCTTGTACAATTTGCAGCTCTCACGTTTTGTGAAAAAGGATGTTGACCAAAATGGGCGTCCACCGGATCGCATAGTAGTTTGGATCCTTTATTTTAACACAATATGAAGAACTACAATGCAGTAACTCTTATATTTGTATCTTTTATAAACCTTGGAACACTAGAAATGTTTTTTTCTGCCTTTTAAGACTCTTCCGTCAGCAGGTGACTTTAGCGTTCTCTCATCTTATACTAGATTTCTGTCATTCAGACATGAATTAGATATATATTAGACAGATTTCCTAAAGCGGCTCTGTCATGCACAGGTCTAAAATGACTAGAAAGTCGAAGTTAAAATCAGAGTAGCACCTGTAAACGAAGAAGTTACTCCAGGCCCACGCGTTCATTTAATCCTCTACATGGTCTGTAACATAAGCGCCAAACACAGCCTAGACTGGACTCTGAAGCAGCTGTTAGCCAGTTTATTTTAACATTATTTTAAAGAAAAGAAATAAGGGTTAAAAACAATGCGACTTTGTGATTCTGTAACCTTGCTACTGGAAAAAGGGATTAAAGTCAAAGTCAGCTTTACTTCTATAGCGCTTTACAATGGAGCATCGTCTCAAAGGAGCTTTGCAGTTTCATATACAGAAACTGAGCAAGCCAAGGGCAACAGTGGCAAGGAGAAACCATGTGGGGATCAAGATTTGGAAAGGGACCAAATTTCTTGAGTGACCTAGATGTTGTATGTAAGAATGAACCAAGTCATCTAATTAAAATGAAATATTAATAGGAGTCAAAGTCGAGAATATAAAAGCTATAGCGGATAAAGCAATTAAACTCTCCGATATGCTGCAGGTTTTAGGTCACCATTACATTAGACGTACCATGCTTAGCATTGGTATAATGACAATTTATAGTTATTTCTCAGTCTACTTATTAGAATACAACCCAAGACTAAGTGCCCTAAGACTTTTACACAGTACTGTGTGTCTCTGGTTTAGCTTTTAACAGAAGAGGAAAAGTGCGAACACGCTTGCATTAACCGACCACAACTGTGCATGAAGTACGTTGACAGAGTGACTGCTAGCCTTACTAGCAGTCGGAACTAAAGTCGCCTCTTTTGGTAAATCTAAGTAAGCAAGTAAGCATTCCGAATCAAATTATTGGGGTTGTCTGATTTTTTGTTCCCATAAACCCCCTCAAGTCCAGATTTCTTCAGTCTGGTAATGGCCTTGTCTTTGATCGTTGGCTTTTCTCCATGGTTAAGAATCTATGCAGCTATTTATCGCTTCCGTAGTAGTTTGCCCGATCGAACCCATTCCGTTTCCCGTACTGTGTATATAGAGTTGTGCCATTTACATGGGATAAAGCTGGCTGGGTGGATGGAACCTGTCACCTGTTATTTATTGTGCGATCTGTTCAAATGTGCTATTTTTTAGGCGTCCCCAGGCTTTTTATGGAGTGCTAGTCGTTCATCTCCGTGGTCGGTCATAAGTTTTTGTACAGCGTTTGTATATTTTGGTTTGAAGGAACAGTAGCTCTACGTGTTTGCTTCTGATCACCACAGTGGCCTCAAACAGTGAAAGGAACCGTGCTGGTGCGACGTGTCGTAGTTTCAGTTTTATTTACCGGCCGTGTCTGTGGGCTGATCTCTCTCAAACATGAATGTGAATTTTTTTTTCCCACCCCGTTTTGTCAGTTTGATACATTTTCTGTATCGTAAAAGAATAGTATCATGGTATTATTTTTAATCTTACTCATTCCTTCAGTGTTCAGACTTATTGTTTATTAAAAGCAATTAAACGACGTGATCCTTGAACGGTGCTTGGTGTATCATTTTAATTCTGTCACCTCTTGGCGGCTGATGTAACGTAGATATTTCGACTCATGTATGTTGATACAGATTTATTTCTACAGCACTTTTTAGAATTGAGAATTGTCCCAAAGTAGCTGCCAAACTGAGCAAGCCTAGGGGGAAGGTAGCAATGGGGGAAAAAAACTCCCCTAGACGGTATAAGGAAGACACCTTGGGAGGACCAAGACTCAAAAATGGACCAAACATCCTTGGGAGGCTTGGATGTTATGTAAAAATGAAACCAAGTTACCTAATGAATAAGTTGTACACTGTTATACAGTCTGTGCTAAAGGTGGGTAGGACAAAAGTGAGAAACCAGTACGCCAATACTTCTGGAGCTGGCTAACTTTAGGGGTCCAGTGTGTAGAGTTCAAGGATTTTACTTTCTGCCTTGCAACTTAATGGGGTCAAAAATGGTGTAGAACCCTGTTAACCCAAAAACCGACCTGATGGTGGAGCTATTTGTATATTTTTAGGATTATGTTCGCCTGAACTGTTGGGGTTGCAGTATTTGGACCTTACCCAGGAAGAATGTACTGTGAAATTTCACAGTAGAACCATGAAGTGGCCAAATTACCATAAAAAATTCATAGTAGAACTGTGAACTTCATGGTCAAACTGTGAAAGTTCACAGTACAACTGTCAAGCAATTCAGTTTTTCTACGAAAAGTCACAGTACATTTATTCCTGGGTGATGCTTGAATGAGATGTTAAAAATATTTTAGCATAATAACTAATGAATGATTTGAATAGGACATGTTGTGCAGTGTATCACAATATACCGACTAAAAAAGGACAACAGCACTGCTTCAATAATTTAATCATTTAACCACAGACTGTAATAAAATAGCTTCATATGTCAGTAGAATAAATAAAGCCAGTCGTTAAATATAAAGTGCTTCTTGGTACAGGCCTCTGACGCGAGGCACAAAGTGGTTTTAGTCCATGGAGTTACATGTAGTTTTAGGAAAGAAATCGGCATCACAGTGACACTTCATTATCAGGTCCTGAATTATATCTCAAATCTTCCAATAAGTCACAGCTCGAGTAATTAAAGATTTAAATGCATCGATAATAGTGAGGTAATAAGATCTGACTGCTGTAGCCGCAGTCGGTGGTGCCGACTTTTCTTTCCTAAAATTACACTTGAAAACAAACAAAAAAAAATCATAAGGATCTCCATCATCCCTGTAGCTAGCACTACAAGCAACACTACTTGTAACAAATAAAATCTGCCAGACACTTCAAACTCAATTATTAGAGCCAAGTATGGTTATTAAAAATCTGAGACAAAACACTGATGAGGCTAACAATGGAAGCCTTGAACATTATACCCACAGGTTTCTTATCTACATCGGAGCGACTAATCTGTTTCCAAAACCTTCTATCCTTCAGCTTTACAGTCCTGTGCGGACGTTTGAAGACAGATTAAACGATTTGGACTTTTCTAAACGAACAGAACACTAGAGGATCATCTGGACAGGTGCCAAAACTTTCACACACCACATTTTGTAGCGCCTTGTCACAACAGATCACAGTTTGTGACCCAAACATGGTTCATGTCACAGTTGGCCAGAGTGTGAAGACGGAAAAAAGAAATAGATATGACAGACAGCAAACAAATGGAGCTGCAGAACAAAGGTGTGAACTCGATGCACAAGCAAACTGATAGCGTCCCGAAGAGCTAGGGGTTTAGATAGCAGAAGGTGCAATTAAGGAAATGAGGGATGGTGAGAGACTCTGCTTAATATTCATTAAGAAAAGTATTAAAAATAGACATCATAAAATGAATTTCTGCTGCGTTAAGTTTGGTTTTGGCCAAAGATTATTTTGGTGCATCACCGGATTTAGTAAAAACAGACCTGTAACTCAAAGTGAAAGGTAAATAGTATAAATAAACCTAAATTGAGGTTTTTCTACGTTAATTGTTTTTACTAATATATCATGTCATTTACAGTCATTCAAAATTTAATAGAAAAAATTTTTACTAAATGCATCAGCTACTATGATTGACCTAGAACATAACATTTACTTTAAAATGAGAATGCATTAATGTTTCGTAGGTTTAAATGCCACTAAAATTAGATTCAAATGTATAAGAATGACTTCTTTTTACTAGTAACAGTAGTACGCCTTTAAACATGAGTGCTTAACCAGTAGGATTTGTACTAGAAATAACATGTCAGTTCTAATTAAGATTATTCCAATTCAATTTAATCAAGAAAAATGGACTAACTGCTACATTTCTAGTTAAAAATAGGTTTACTTTTCTACTTGCAATAATAAAATGTAATGACAAATGTACTTATTACTTCTACTAATTATTTAGTGATAAAACCGAATTGTAGACGGAACTGAATTCCATGCTTCATGATTACTGAGAATTGTTTTGTTAATTTAGACCCAATATGACCAGTAAAAGCTGTGTGGTCAGTCTCTACACTTAGAACTACTTTTAGTAAAAATGACAGCTGATATAAGTTAGTAGGATGTTACAAAAAATCAAATTTAGTAGCAGCGGGACTCCATTGGACCATAGGGGTTTGTACATATTGATTATTCCCAAGAGCAGCAGCACACCAGCTGCCGACAGATGGAGAGAAATTTTGGCGAGAAGGGCTGAAAGGGGAAAAGGGTTAACGTCAGGCTCGGCAAGACAGCGAGGACTAGCACCGATAGTTTATAGACGGGGCTTAATGAATAATGGGTTAAACTCTGCCCTGTGGAAGCTGTTAAAGTCGTACCTTTAATGGGGAGCGTGTGCTTTCAGTAACGCCTCATACAAATGACAGAGGCAAATAGCACAGTGATGAAGTTCCCTGGTTCATTTCCCAGCTTGAAGTCCACCTGTGTGGAGTTTGCATGTTCTCCCTGTCTGCCATTAGTCGTGTTATCCCAGTTGGCATCCCTAAAGCGTCCCAGTGTGTGAATGCGTTTGCGTGCATGTGATAGATTGGCGCCCTATCTAGCGTTAGGTCCTGCCTTGTGCCCTGTGCTCCCTGCGAACCTGAGATGGATAATGCGGGAATGAAAATTAATGAATCCAAAACGCAAAAAAAAAAAAAAAAAGGTTCTCGACTCAGTGTGTTCAAAATTTTGATTTCGGTCCACAACGTCCCCTCGCTAATCTTACCGACACAACGCTGGAATAAAGTGACAGTGACAAGCAAAGCTCCGCCCACTTCAGTTATGAGCCGGTATGGTCTGTTTACAGCTCGGGCAGGCCTGATTGCTAGCCCCAGGTAAACCGACCGCGTGTTCTGTAGTAGCTATGAGCAGCGTGTCCAGCGTGATTTCCGTACACTTGGCGATAAAGCGTATGAACGGCCGGATGTCGCCCTCATTAGCCGTGTCCAGGGCGGCGTAATACTCCGCCCTCTGCTCTTTCCGGATGGTGATTGGTGGATAATTGGCTTGCATCAGTACCAGGTTCATCAGGAGCCGAGACGTCCGTCCGTTTCCATCCACGAACGGGTGAACGTAGACCAGCTTGTAGTGCGCCAGCGCGGCGAATTCCACCGGGTGCAGAGGCAGGGTCTCCTCTGAATTGAGCCACTGCACCAGCTCCTGCATGTGTCTCTCTACGTCGTTCGGATGAGGCGGGATGTGGTGACCCACAAAGACCTGGTTTGCCCGGAATCGGCCCGCCTCCACAGGATCGGCGTATCCCAGAACACGCCGATGGATCTCCAGGATGTCGTTGATGGTGATGGAGCCGGTTCCGGACAGCAGCGTGGTGTTGATGTACTTCATGGCGGCGTCCACGCCGATGGCTTCGTTCTGCTCCTGTAGGCTCTTCCCCGGCACGGCGTAGCGCGTCTCGATGATGTGCCGGATCTCGGACAGGGTCAGCGTGTTGCCCTCGATGGCCACGGTGTGGTAAATATGGTGGTAATACGTCTCCTCCATGATGCGCCGAAGCGCCGAGTTGCCCTTCGGAATGGCCATGAGGCGCTGCACCTTGGCGTCAAGGACGCCGAAGTAGCGCTGGTCGATTTCCTCCACTAGGGGGAGCGTCCGGACACGGCTCACCAGTGCCCTCTGGTTGCAGGGCGAAATGGCGAGCGCTTTGGAGTACAGGTGGTCTGCCTGGACCACATCCTTCTCCTCCTCCAGGATGGCGCCCAGCTCGGTGAGGGCATCCACAAAGTCGGGGTTCATGCTGAGCGCGTGGGAGAGGAGCCTCTGGGCTTTCTCTCGTTTGCCCTGCTTCTTCATCTCCAGCGCCTGCTGCAGGGCCGCCTTCGCCTCCAACTGGGACTCTACAGAGAGGAAATCGTCAAGGCAGCTTTCATTAATGTCACCTGTGCGTTTTACCACTATTTTTCAGACAACAACTCCTCCGTCCTACCTTTACTAGGTTTGGGCTTCTGAGGTAGGAGGTCGAGTGCGGTGTAGGGCACGGTCAGGCTGGTCGAGTGCCCTACAGGGCGCTGGTGGACATGGCCCCACAGGTGGCAGCGCAACAGGCTGATGCCTTTCAGCGTAGCACAGCATTGGTCTTCTACACCCACCAGGGGCAGCAGCAACGCCAACACGGACCCGAGAAGGACGAAGAGAGCGGGCCCCCAGCCCCAGAGCACGGGACTAGTGCTAACGGGACGCAACACTGTTAATGTTGCCATCAGTCTAAGGTCCTGCTTCACCCAGCCTCACGTCCAGCATTCTGGCCAAGGGAACAGGTGATATTTTAGTGATTAATCTACAGTGGTGCTTGAAAGTTTGTAAAGCCTTTAGAATTTTTTTTATATTTCTGCATAAATATGACCTAAAACATCAGTTCAAGTCCTAAAAGCAGATAAAGAGAACCCAGTTAAACAAATGAGACAAAAGCATTATACTTGGTCATTTATTTATGGAGGAAAATGATCCAATATTACATAGTAGTGAGTGGCAAAAGTATGTGACCTTTGCTTTCTGTATCTGGTGCGACTACCCTATTAAAAATAGTATAAGCACATCCTCACCATACTATTTTAACATACTAATTAGTGTTACAGTGTTCCACATCCATACTACCCTACTAAACAGTACGTATAAACACAGCCCTCTGTAATAGGCTGTTTTTACTTACTATTATGACAGTATGCACCATTAGTTTCTCCGGATATTTAATGCATCACTATAACACCTAACATAATGGCCATATCCATACTACCCTACTAAATAGTGTGTATTTGGGTATGTCCATTTGTAATACCGCACTATTTGCATACTATATAGTACAACAGTATGCAAAATCAGTCATAACCAATCATCAACAACGTTCAGGTCCATACTAGCCTACTAATTAGCGTTTATAAGCGCATCCTCACCTATAGAATGACACACTATTTAACACACTAACTAGTATGACAGCATGCAGCCTTAGTTATATATCTATATATACAAATAAATTAGTTGAATAGTCTACTAATCTACTCTAATTGTACTTCGGATGTTTACGTAAAGCTATCACAGCTGTATATAACAGTCACGTACATATTACCCTAGAAAGTAGCACGTATAAACACAGCCCATCTCGAAGACAATATTGTTTTACATACTATCTAGTATGATAGTATGCAGCGTTAGTCAGGCCCAATATCTTACTATATCGTTCAGGTAACGTACTACACTACTAAGCAGTACGTATAAGCACATCCTCACTCGTAATACCACACTATTTTCACATACTAACTAGTATGACAGTGTGCTGCGTTAGCTGTATAATCTATATTAGCATTCCTTGTTCTTTATTTAATGTACCACCGTTCACACCCGCACGGCCACATCCATACTACCCCACTAAGTAGTGTGTATTTTAAGCACTAGTTTAACCCTCGCATATAACGGCTACATCCATACTACCCTACTTCATAGTGTGTATTTAATAGAGCGCCAACACCTGCATGTATGGGCCACATCCATACTACCCGACTAAATAGTATGAATTTAATGTGACACTATAAAAGCGGTGTGTGTGCAATTCTCATACTACCCTACTAAATAGTGTGTATTTGGATACATCTATCTGTAATACTGTACTATTTGCATACTATATAGTACGACAGTATGCAACGGTAGTCATAACCGATCATTTACAACAACGTTCATGTCCATACTACCCTACTAAAGAGTGTTTATAAGCGCGTTATCACCTACAGAATACCACACTACTTTAACACACTAATTAGAATGCCAGTGTGCAACGTTAGTTAAATAGATAAATAGAATAACGTTCAGATAACATTTACTACACTACTAAGTAGTATGCATAAGTACATCCACACCTGTAATACCATACTACTTTAACACACTAATTAGTATTAGTGCGCAACGTTAGTTATAGACAATATCTATATATACACACTAATACATGTAGTTATATAATCTATATTTGAGCTGTTTATACTTTTATAACTGCTGTATATCTCATAACCCCCTTTGATACAGTATTGTTTTTACATACTAATTACTGACAGATATACAAATAATTAAAACTGTATAATCTGTTTGGATGTTTAAATTAACACCACGTCAGCTGTATATAACAGCGATATCCATACTCCCCTACTAAATAGTACTTATAAACACGCAACCCCATCTGTAATACAATATGGGTTTTACATACTAACTAGTATGGCAGTACGCAACGTGAGTTATGTAATCTGTACATGCATTGTTCGTGCTTTTGAGTGTTTAATGTAACTTACAAGAGCTGGATTCACCGACCAGGTCCATACTACCCTACTACGTAGTACGTATAAGCGCATCATCGCATATAAGAACGCAGTACCATTTCGCATACTAAGAAGTATGCTAGTATGACACGTTTGAGGTTCATCCGCGATAAAACAACGTTAGTAACGGAATAATGACTGTTAGTCTGTGTAACGTAACGCTCTTACCTTCCTGGCGACCAAACAGCTTATTAATTCCACAAAATACTTTATTAAAACCTTAACGTTGCTATCGTTTCATTTAGCTACAGCTGTAACGCTCCCATCAACATTCCTATCAACTTCCGTGGTATGACGTTGAAAGACCTACCTACACTGCAACACTGATTGGTCGTAAGGATGTGACCGCCGCCGGTGATTGGCTCATCCTCAGGCTGACTCACCGTTAAATTGCAACACGTCGGCAGGATCGTAAACTTCTTTGATTGGATAAGAGTCATTCCGCTTTGCTATTGGCTCATGCACCGCGTTTGATAACCATATTTAATTCAATTATATATGTGTGACGTTGATAAATTAATCTAAATTACACTCCTTTTTTATACGGAACGGCCAGGTCCATACTTCAGTTGCTAAAAGTATGTATAAATGTACCCTAATCTCTTCACCATGCTTTCAACAGCTCTGGTTTTAACATACAGTGGGGCAAAAAAGTATTTAGTCAGCCACTGATTGTGCAAGTTCTCCTACTTAGAAAGATGAGAGAGGTCTGTAATTTTCATCATAGGTACACTTCAGCTATGAGAGACAAAATGAGAAAAAAAATCCAGGAAATCACATTGTAGGATTTTTAAAGAATTTCATTGTAAATCATTGTGTAAAATAAGTCAACAATTTGGTCCACCCACGAAAAACAAACAAGATTTCTGGCCTCTCACAGACCTTGTAACTTCTTCCTTTACTGAGCCTTCTTCTGTCCTCCAACGGTCGTTGACCTGTTATTAGATGGCACCAGTTGTTGTACCGAAATCAAGTTATCGGGGGGTGGGGAAATAATCAAATAAAAAAAAAAAGACAGGAGGGAACGGGGGTGTCCACATACACTAACAACCCAGTATCAAGAGGAGCAAATGACCAGGGGGCGGAACGGGGGGTAGCAAACACATGAAGGGCCTAGAGTGACCGAGCTAGTAAAAGTCTGTCACGATGAGCACGCGGGGAGGGCTGGGAAGGACAAATTTTGTGAGAGCCTTTCACATTTTCTATAGACAGCTTGGCTACCAGAACAGTTGAATTTACTATCACACATCGAGGCAGCAGGTTGGTGTGATAAATCAACTGTGGGAGCATTGTAAGAAAATGGAAACATACCAGACCATGATAATCTCCCTCGATCTGGGTGCTCCACGCAAGATTCTCATCCCCGTGGGGTCCAAAAATGATCATGAGAACGGTGACAAAATCCCAGAACTACACGGATGACCGGATGAATTACCTGCAGATTCTGGGACCAAAGTAACAAAGGCTACCATCAGTAACACACTACGCCGAGAGGGACTCAGATCCTGCAGTGCCAGGCATGTCCCCCTGCTTAAGCCAGTACATGTCCAGGCCCGTCTGAAGTTTGCCAGAGAGCATATGGATGATCCAGAAGAGGATTGGGAGAATATCATGTGGTCAGATGAAACCAAAATAGAACTTTTTGGTAAAAACTCAATTTGTCATGTTTGGAGGAAGAAGAATGCTGAGTTGCATCCCAAGAACACCATACCTACTGTGAAGCATGTGATTTCCTAGATTTTTTTTTCTCATTTTGTCTCTCATAGTTGAAGTGTGCCTATGATGAAAACTACAGATCTCTCTCATCTTTCTAAGTAGGAGAACTTGTACAATCAGTGGTTGACTAAATACTTTTTTGCCCCACTGTACTAACTAATATTGCAGAATGCAGCGTTAATCGCAGCTAGTAATTTAAATATAATGGCCAGTTCCATACTACTCTACTAAATACACTGCTCAAAAAAATAAAGGCAACACTTAAACAACACAATATAACTCCACGTAAATCAAACTTCTGTGAAATCAAACTGTTCACTTAGGAAGCAACGCTGATTGACAAACAATTTCATATGCTGTTGTGCAAATGGAATAGACAACAGGTGGAAATTATTGCCAATTAGCAAGACACAGTCAATAAAGGAGTGGTTCTGCAGGTGGGGACCACAGACCACTTCTCAGTACCTATGCTTTCTAGCTGATATTTTGGTCACTTTTGAATGTTGGTGGTGCTTTCACATTCGTGGTAGCATGAGACGGACTCTACAACCCACACAAGTGGCTCAGGTAGTGCAGCTCATAAAGTGATGGCACATCAATGCGAGCTGTGGCAAGAAGGTTTGCTGTGTCTGTCAGCGTAGTGTCCAGAGGCTGGAGGCGCTACCAGGAGACAGGCCAGTACACCAGGAGACGTGGAGGAGGCCATAGGAGGGCAAAAACCCAGCAGCAGGACTGCTACCTCCACCTTTGTGCAAGTAGAAACAAGAGGAGCACTGCCAGAGCCCTGCAAAATGACCTCCAGAAGGCCACAAATGTGCATGTGTCTGCACAACGGTTAGAAACCAACTCCATGAGGATGGTATGAGGGCCCAACGTCCACAGACGGGGGTTGTGCTCATAGCCCAACACCGTTCAGAACGCTTGGCATTTGCCAGAGAACACCAGGATTGACAAATTGACAAAGAGCGCCCTGTGCTCTTCACAGATGAAAGCAGGTTCACACTGAGCACATGTGACAGACGTGACAGAGTCTGGAGACGCTGTGGAGAGCGATCTGCTGCCTGCAACATCCTTCAGCATAACCGTTTTGGCAGTGGGTCAGTAATGGTGTGGGGTGGCATTTCTTTGGAGGGCCGCACAGCCCGCAATGTGCTCGCCAGAGGTAGCCTGACTGCCATTAAGTACCGAGATGAGATCCTCAGACCCCCTGTGAGACCATATGCTGGTGTGGTTGGCCCTGGGTTCCTCCTAATGCAGGACAATGCTAGACCTCATGTGGCTGGAGTGTGTCAGCAGTTCCTGCAAGATGAAGGCATTGAAGTTCCCAGAAGTTGAATCTGTTCATCTGGACATAGATTTTGTCGGAGAAACGTTTCGTCACTCATCTAACTGACATGACTTCTTCAGTCTCAGCTAGTTGGAAAACTTCCCCAATCTTATATACAGCACCTTTGCATAACGACTGGTACCAGCACCACTTTTTACAAAAATGGCTTCTTTTACTTCGCGTTCAAACCATCGTTCCTCCCTATCAAGGATCTGCACATCTTTGTTCTTGAAAGAGTGTCCACTGGCCTGTAGGTGGGTGTAAACCGCAGAGTCCTGACCTGAAGAGGTAGCTCTTCTATGTTGTGCCATCCGTTTCGCCAGTGGCTGTTTGGTTTCCCCGATGTACAATTCCTGGCAATCCTCCCGGCACTTAACAGCGTACACTACATTACTCTGTTTGTGCTGGGGTGGACCAGTTTCTGGCGTAGCGTGTTTTGGGGTTTGAAAGCCACTGAGACGCGGTGTTTGGCAAAGATGCGTCTCAATTGTTCTGATGTTCCTGCCACATATGGAATCACCACTGGTTTACGCTTAGACTGCGGTTGTTGTTCTCCTCTCGTCGATCTGCTGGAGCACTGTTTGGGCGTCTTACCGGCTTTGACAAAGGCCCAGTTCGGATAACCACATTTGCCCAGGGCCTGCTTAATGTGAGATTTCTCTCCATCCTTGGCCGCTGTGTCAGTGGGGAGATAGATAGATAGATAGATAGATAGATAGATAGATAGGACACTGTCTGCTCAGTGGTACAGTGTCCTGATGACTCCTAGTTTGTGCTCCAGTGGATGATGAGAGTCAAACCTTAAGTACTGATCCGGATGTGTTGGCTTACGGTATCGACTTTCAATCGTCCCCCATCTCCAATCATAACCTCACAATCCAAGAAGGCTAACTTGTCGTTCTTCACATCCTCCCTTCACAGCAGGGGGAAAGGCTTTCTCATACATGGCCCCCCAACTATGGAATAAACTTCCCACTATCGTTCGAAATTCAGACACCCTCCAAAGTTTTAAGTCTAGGCTAAAGACATACCTATTTACGCAGGCTTTTGACTAGATTTAGACCAGGTTGCATGGTTTGGGTTGCTGGGGCCGGAGTCCTGGAGTCCATTTCTGACCTGCCTGCCTTTGTCCGCGAGCCGGGAGTGTCGAGTGGGGGTCGTCTGGCTGAACTAGGCTTGTCCTCGTGATCTTGACTCATGCATCCTTGCCTTAGAATAAGGGCAGAGCTGGGGGTTCATAGTCAAAGAGTCCTTATGGTGAATCAGAGACGTGGGTTGCTGTCTTCTGCCGCTCGTGGGTTGCCAATGTCTCATGTGATCCCTCTTGGTGTGTTTCCTACCAGTTCTCCTCTTTCTATAGCTTTCTAGCTATGCTGCTATAGCGAATGGCTGCCGGGGTCCTCATGCTACACTTGGCATCAGTGATTGAACATGGCATCAGTGATTGTTAATAAACACTGTGCTCTTAATCAATAACTAATTACATTTTTTCTGTTTTCCTCCCCGAGCTTGTGTGTCCGGCGTTTCCGGCCCTACACATGATGTACATCTGATGGAGCTCCACTGTGCATAATTCACATTTTATTTCGACCATGACTCCATGACTTTATTCGCTCTTAGATTTATTCATCATACCCGGCCACTTAATGTTCGATGTGCATACTTCACATTCTATTCAAACTTTGACTCCATGAGCTTTAGTTCGCTCTTAGATTTATCATCTACGCCGCCCAAGGAGGTTGGGTCCCTTTTTGAGTCTTGGTCCTCCCAAGGTTTCTTCCTAGAACTAGGGAGTTTTTCCTTGCCACTGTCGCCCTAGGCTTGCTCAATTTGAGATTGGACGTAGTTATTAGGAGATAATCTAAACCTGTAAAGTTGCTTTGAGACAATGCTCCATTGTAAAAAGCGCTATATAAATAAATCTGACTTGACTTGACTACTGCTGAGAGTGGGGTCATCCTGTAGTTTCACTCTGACTACCTCTACTGCCTCAGCAACTGGAATGCACGTGAAGAGAGATGTGATACCATATGAGACCATTGTTTCATCCGTCTCCACAATGACGCCCCTCACCTTATCCACAAAATCCATGGTGTTCTGGATGTGATGATCCGTGCTGCCTACCAACGGGTTGAGGATCGATGCCAGAAACTTGCCGATGTTGTAGGTCACTGAGTTGATCATACACACAAGGGGCGTTAATGGCACATCCTGTTTATGTATCTTAGGTAAATCATACAGACTAGGTGTAGCCTCCCCTGGGTATAATCTGTGGTACAGAGGCCGGTCAATAGCATTGTCCTGTTCTAAAAGCTTCAGACAATCTATCACCTTCTTCTTGTACCCACTACCAGGATCTCGTTTTAGGGGCTCATAAGTGTTAGTGTCTCTAAGGAGAGTCATAACTTTCTCATGATAGTCTGTCTGTTTTAATAAAACAGTGCACCTACCTTTGTCCGCTGGAAGGATGATGATGTCATTATAATTACTGATAGTCGTGAGTGCATTCCTTTCCTCTCTGCAGATGTTGGACGTTGGTGGCTTTGCATTGCTAAGGCAGGCTGAAACTTTCATTCGCAGTTGTTCTGCTTCCATGTCCGCGATGTTGTTGTTGCAGATTGCTGTTTCCGTGGCTGTAATCAGTTCCACTAGTGGTATTTGCCTCGGTGTCACAGCAAAATTCAGCCCCTTAGCCAAGATGTTTTTCTCCGCCTGGGTGAGTTGTCTATCAGACAAGTCTCGTCTCGTCTCGTCTAGACATGAAGTAAGTCTCTGTCGGATAGGGTTGCCAACCGTCCCGTATTGTCCGGGACATCACGATTTATGGGCAATTTTGATTTGTCCCGGCCGGGACAGCTCCAGTCCTGTATTCCAGTCACAGCCTTATTGGCCAATAACAAAACTGATACAAACTCCCGGGTGTAGTAGCTCCGTTAGTGACAGACCTGTGTGTGTGTGTGTGTGCGCGGATCCTACAACGCCGCCATCGCAGCCCTTCCCCAATCCTGTGTGAATGGCACACGTGGCCATTGTCATTAATGGATATAGCAATCTGCATATTAAACTAATCACCGGTCCCATTGTTATGCAATGGTGCTGGTACCAGTCGTTATGCAAAGGTGCTGTATATAAGATTGGGGAAGTTTTCCAACTGCTGAGACTGAAGAAGTCACTTAGATGAGTGACGAAACGTTTCTCCTACAAAATCTATGTCCAGATGAACAGATTCAACTTCTGGAATTTTCTTACCTGGATTATTGAGAATGCATCAAGACGAAGGCATTGAAGTGTTCAACTTTATACAGAACAAAGTATTCAATGAGAATATTTCATTCATTCAGATATAGGATGTGTTATATGAGTGTTCCCTTTATTTTTTTGAGCATGTAGTGTAGTATGTCTAATTGTAATGTTGTATATAAAAATCGTACATCTTTAGTGTAACAGTATCGCCGCCAGTCATTTAAATATAACGGCAGTTCCATACTACTCTACTAAACAGCTAATGATTTTTCTTGAAGTGAGCAGAATGTACAACATACTATTTAGTATGACAGTATGCAACATTACTCACTGCCAGTAATTTAAAGATAATGTCCAGTTCCATACTACTCTACTAAATACTATGTTAGTATTGTCGAGGTTTTTTGACAGAATACATTCTGTTCACTTAATCAAAAATCACGCCAAATTAGAGTTTTTGCTCACCGTTCTCATGATCATTTTGACCCCACGGGATGAGATCTTGCGTGGAACCCCAGATTGAGGGAGATTATCAATGATCTTGTATGTCTTCCATTTTCTTACAGTTGCCTCCACAGTTGATTTAGTCACACCAACCTGCTTGCCTATTGTAGATTCATTCTTCCCAGCCTGGTGCAGGTCTTCAATTTTCTTCCTGGTGTCCTTCCACAGCTCTTTGGTCTTGGCCATGGTTGAGTTTGGAGTCTGTCTGTTTGAGGCTGTGGACAGGTGTCTTTTATACAGGTAACGAGGTCAAACAGGTGCCATTAATACAGGTAATGAGTGGAGGACAGAAGAGCTTCTTAAAGAAGTTACAGGTCTTGTTTGTGGGTGACCAAATACTTATTTTCCACCATGATTTACAATTAAATTCTTTAAAAATCCTGCAATGTGATTTCCTGGATTTTTTTCTCATTTTGTCTCTCATAGTTGAAGTGTAGCTATGATGAAAATTACAGACCTCTCTCATCTTTCTAAGCAGGAGAACTTGAACAATCAGTGGCTGACTAAATACTTTTTTTGCCCCACTGTATAATGTAGTAGTTTCATAGACTACTGCTCTACTAAGCAGTGTGTATAATCGTATTCCCATCTATAATACCGTACTATTTTAACATACTATTTTTTAGGACAGTATGCAACGTAGCTAGTAGGTGTAGGCTAATTCACAAAACACTGTGTATTATTGTAGATAAATAATGTTATGTCTATATCTTGACTTCAGTACAGAAAATGAAATTATATGGATCTTTTTTTTTTAATTACATGTACAGACAAAACGGTGCAGCATCAGTGCATCTGTTTACTAGCCCACCACTGTGGAGACCCAGGTTTGATTCACAACAGTGCTTTCTGGCTTGGTTAGGAATCTCACAGGCACAACTCCCACACCTACTTCCTCTCTCATAGTCTAACAGTAAACTCTGTCCCAGGATGCTTCTGCCTGATCCATAAACAAACAAACCCTCCCACTCTGACCCAGAGCAGGAAAAGCTAGTAAAAAAAAATCCACCACCAAAAATCCATCTAAGCAGCTGGGTCTGTAGCTGGGTCTTGTCTTTTTAAATTCAAGCTCCCATTTTCATGTGGTATTTCCATTATTTTGTCCAAATCCGTAGGTGTGAAGAGCATTGAAAATTCTCCAATACAGTACAATCCAGATTGTGCACATTTTGCATACCAATCCATTGCCTAACTTTTAGAACACAGTGTTCCATGAGGTCTCAGTACTGGTTTTACTGCATGTTACAGCATTTGGCTTCTCCTTCTGTTCTACGGTTTCCTAGCCAGAGTCGCATAGACCTGGCGCCTATCCCAGAGAACACAGGGTGGAGATTAGTCAAGGAACTAAAAGCTAAATCTGGCCCGTTGGCCACCAGCCATTAAGGTTTGAACATCCTACAGTTACCTAACTGTAAAAACAGAAGAAGAATTGTGAGTACAGAAGGACTGATGGTGGACTGATGACACACTAAAAGAACAACATCCATTGGCCATCCTCACAGGCTAGAGCAGTGGTAAACAGCTTAGTGCAGCTCAGTAAACAGAGCAGTCATTCCTAATGCTGAGTAACTAGGGTTTGATCCACTCTTCCACCAGCTAGAGGTCTGACCTGTACGAGTTATGTATTGTTGTAATGGCTGGTGAGAGGTTGCCAGTGAATCACATTATTTCCATGTAGTTGCTGGTTCGATTGTTGGACATCACGCCAGTTTCGGATATTTGTGGTCATTTCTGGACACTGAAACCTTTCCAGGGTTGGGTTCCAGAGTCTTAGTGCCTGTCTGGCTAGATGTTCCATGTGAATAAGAGGTATGTTTTTATACTGAGCTCTCTTTCAGTAGTCTGTATAAAAGTATTAGTCCTGAAATTGAGCCAGTTCTTTTAGACCACTTCTCGGATTTTGTTTCCTGCTGGAATCCTCTGGTTTCCCAATGAAGTCACAGAAGAAGCTAGATACTGAGGCTATAACTTCGTAAGATCTGAAATAAACCATGCTAACAGATTGAAATCACAGCAGGAATTACAGCGCAAATGGTAACACACAAGGAAAGTGCAGAAGCAATATGAAGGAGTTCTTAAAGAAACAATAACCAAACAGCTTTAACAGCAAACTTTCACCCTGTTCAGTGCTGTCACTGCACTGTAATCAGCCGGTTCAGCACATTTCATTTGTTCTCTTTTCAATTATGAGTTGTATGAAGAAGCCCAAAGGGGATATGAGTGTTTTACTTCTAATTTCACTCTGACTATGAACCTCTGCCTTCAATCCTAAATGATTCCTATAAATGATCAAGTCAAGTCAAGTCAGATTTATTTATATAGCGCTTTTTACAATGGAGCATTGTCTCGAAGCAACTTTACAGGTTTAGATTATCTCCTAATAACTACGTCCAATCTCAAATTGAGCAAGCCTAGGGCGACAGTGGCAAGGAAAAACTCCCTAGTTCTAGGAAGAAACCTTGGGAGGACCAAGACTCAAAAAGGGACCCAACCTCCTTGGGCGGCGTAGATGATAAATCTAAGAGCGAAATCTAAGAGAGTCAAAGTTTGAATAGAATGTGAAGTATGCACATCGACATTAAGTGGCCCAGGTATGATGATAAATCTAAGAGCGAAACTAAAGTCATGGAGTCATGGTCGAATAAAATGTGAATTATGCACAGTGGAGCTCCATCAGATGTACATCATGTGTGGGGCCGGAACTGCCGGAACACAGCTCGGAGAGAAAACAGAAAATGTAATTAGTTATTGATTAAGAGCACAGTGTTTATTAACAATCACTGATGCCATGTCAATCACTGATGCCAAGTGTAGCATGAGACCCCGGCAGCATTAGCTATAGCAGCATAGGCTAGAAAGCTAGAAAGAGGAGAACTGGTAGGAAAACACAGCCAAGAGGATCACATGAGACATTGGCAACCCCACGAGCGGCAGAAGACAGGCACCCACGTCTCTGATCCACCATGAGACTCTTTGACTATGAACCCCAGCTCTGCCCTTATTCTAAGGAAGGATGCATGAGTCAAGATCACGAGGACCGAAGCCTAGTTCAGCCAGACCGCCCACTCGACACTCCCGGCTAGCGGACAAGGCAGGCAGGCCAGACATGACTCCAGACTCCGGCCCCAGCAACCCAAACCATGCAACCTGGTCTAAATCTAGTCACAAGCCTGCGTAAATAGGTATGTCTTTAGCCTAGACTTAAAACTTTGGAGGGTGTCTGAATTTCGAACGATAGTGGGAAGTTTATTCCATAGTTGGGGGGCCATGTATGAGAAAGCCTTTCCCCCGGCTGTGACTTTTTTAATTCTAGGGAACTAAAGAAGTGATGTCACTTTTCCTCTTAGTCCACAAATGAGGTAGTGTGGTGTGATTGGAAGTGTTGAGGCATAATAACACATTAAAGTTTTTTTCTTTTTCGTTACAAGACATTTTATACCTACACAGTCAAGGCTGGAAGAGGGAAAGTGAACCACACTGATGGCGTCCTAAAACGTGATCACACTCCCTCTGTTATAGTGGCAAAGTGTCTTGCATCATATTTATGATAGACAACTTTCCCAAACACAAAGACCCACTACATGGATATTCAGTGAACAGTGTTGTGCGTGAACGAGTTCAAAGAAGAAAACGTTCATTGAACACGCTCATTTTTTCGTGAACGTTGAACCTGAACGCAACCCATTTTTTAATAAAGAACTTGAATGTGAATTAGTTTCACATTATGTGTCATGAACGGCAGACATCACTGGTAAATGAACGTTTGGAATTTGTTTTCCATTGACAACTGAGTGACATCTGTGTTTTTCTCTTTTGAAACGCAACGAGAGAAAGTTCCTCCCTCCTGTATTCTCGCTGGTGCCGCTTAAATCATGTATCACCAGACAGAAATGGTTTGACATTGTGTGCGCAATGCATTGCGGGCAACGTAGTGTCCGGCTGAGAATAGTTAACATACTGGCTAGTTAATAACATACCGGCTTCCGCACGACGTTACCCGTGATGAATTGCAGCAGAGCGGGGTAGCCATAGCAACGCCACGTACACAATTGCAGTGTCATGAGCAAATGTCTACAATGAGCAGTTTCAAAGAACGTGTAGTGATTTCTAGCTTGTAGTGTGAAAAAAAGTATTTATTTGAATATCTCACGAAAAAACTAAAATGAACTGAACTTTGAACTAGTTCAGGATTAAAATTGTGAACTTTGAACGTGAACTGTTCACTTTGAGCATGTATGAACTGAACTTGAACTAGTTCAGAAAAGCTGTGAACTGGCACAACACTGTCAGTGAATCTGTTTAGTATTTTCGCTTGCCTACATTGTGTGTGTGTGTGTGTGTGTGTGTGTGTGTGTGTGTGTGTGTGTGTGTGTGTACATACAGTCATGTTTGAAAGTTTGTGAACCCTTGATAATTGTCTATATTTCTGCATAAATATGACCTAAAACATCACCAGATTTTCACACAAATCCTAAGAGTAGATAAAGAGAACCCAGTTAAACAAATGAGACACAAATATTATGGTATTGTAATAATAAAAAAACATTTTAGATCTCTAGAAAGAAAATGAAAAATGAAAAATAGAGAAAAAGAAAACAAAGTAGATGTCCAGAAGATTTATGGTGCATGCCATATTTATAGACAAATATTCCACAATTGGATAAATGGAACTGAATACAGTTTGGTCAAATGCAGTAATTCCTTAGAACAAATATTGGTTGGTGCAGATGTAAAAAGAAAGAAAAAGTATAGTACAGCTCAACTTTTTAATGTCAGTATGTGTATGAAATAGCTTGTATGCGGTAAATATGATTAATGTAATGGGCAATGGACCTTAGAGTTTAAGCTCTATCAAGCTCTATCACTGTGAAGCTGCCATTTTTGGGCCCTTCAGCAAGGCCTTTAATCCACAATTGCTTGGACTGTACATTGTAAGATTGTTTTCAGTAGCTCTGGATGAGGGCACCTGCCAAATGACCAACTGTAAATTTAAATATATAAACAATTACCACTGACAAACCGTTCAAACCGAAAGCTCTGGCTGATTTTAATTAGGCTTAGTGCTCACGACCATAAGTGTACATGCATATTATTGACTTGCAGCTACGTAATGAAGACAAACGTTGTATAAAAGGAATCTTTTTTATCCACTTTTTTAACCTCATGTGCCTGGATGAGTGTGCCCTAGATTAGACCGACAGGGTTTGCTAAACAGCGCCGAGGGATGATCCCCTGCCCAGCTTCCACTTGCTCAGACACAGCCTAAGAAGTCTGCATGGATGGCATCATCGGGACACAAACCCAGGTACCACCCGAGAGCCTATTTAACATTTAATTAAAGAGAAATTCATGGGAGAAAATGTTTAAAACCTTGAAAATGGAACAATTAGTTTCACACAAGCGTTTACTACTTTGAAGATCTTTCTGTAGGAAATGAAACAGTCCACTCTATAACTTCTGAAATGATCAGAGGGCAATCTGTGACAATCCTCATAAAAGAATCCATCCGGATCCCCCCGGGTCCTCTTCAGCTCCCTGATTTTTCCTTCTGGAAGATCCACCCAGCTGTAGCTTTTTAGAGTAGGAGCCAATTTATAAAGTCCATGATGCCATGCATGTATCCTAACGAGATTGTAGGGGTGCTTGGATAAAGAACAAGCTAACTTGATCACAGATCCTCATTGGTTACTGGTTAAAAGAACTTATTAGAATTAGCTTTGCTATTACTGTGAATGCTGTACTCACCTCTTAATACAAAAATAAGTTGAGGTTTGTAGTAATACTCAAAAAAGCGCATAAGGAAATGTCTTAAGACAAGATGTATAACACCAACATTCACAGTAAAGCAAGCATTTACTTGCTGGAAGCAGGAAATGATTTGGAATGTATACAAGAGCTTTGTGTAGCTCGCTAGGGGAAATAATTCCAGGGCGGGGGGCTTAAAATATGTGAGCATGTATAGGCAAATTGCCTGCTACATTACATTTATCTTCCTGGCTTGTAGGTCCTTCATAACTTTGCCTCCAAAGCCTTTCAAATTTTCTGCATTTTTATTTGGGTTGATCTGGCATATGTGTTGAATATGGGCCAAAGGCTTGAGTAAACAACACAGCGGGATTCAGCTCTCTGTGCTACATGATTTTAAAATATTCTCATCCAGCTTTGCTTTGATATTTGAGGGTTCCTCATCACTGGACCCCTGTTGCACCTGTTGAATGGGACAACAATTATTGCTCGCAAAAATTTCAACATCATTATATCCAAATATTCTTTCTTAAATATTGGCAAATCTGTGTGGTGTTACCTGATGTTTCGGATATCCACTTCATTTTAACGTCACGACCCACCAAGAGATAGATGACTGGGTTGATGCAACAGTGAGCTGCAGCCAGTATGGTGGCTCCTGGAAATCCGTATGTGAAAGTGCTGCCTTGTTCTGAAGTCACAATCAGAAGGATGTACAATATGAGCAGTGGAGCCCAGCACACAAAGTAAGCCACCTTTATGAAGCATCTCATTAGTTTTAGAAGGTCGTTCTGGACTCGTGATAGGCAGCAACTGATGCCCATTAGAAACCCGGGGAGCAAAATCCCGAGTAGGAACCTATGAACCACAACGAGGATTAACCTTTGCCTTCCATCATTTGTCGTTATTTCATCATCCGTATCAAAGTCGTCGATGCACTGCCGCCCAAGGTCTGTGTCTCGTAGCTCCCGTGAGTACAAAGATGGGAGGCTAAGGACAGCAGCAAATGTCCAAGAGGTCGAAACCATGATCATGGGCCAGGACCGAACAGTCCTGAATTTAGCACAACACGTGTTGATGCATTCGTTTCTCTTCAAGCTTTCTCTGATGCTCCATAGACTGAGTATGGCTGCTGTGGAGAACATGCTGGCATAGAACACATAGGCTGAGACCTTGCACAGAACCATTCCCCAGTGCCAGTTAAAGTGGAACCACGCATAGAGGAACTGAAATGGCAGGAATGCAGAGCAGATCAGGTGGGTCAGAGCTAGAGCCAGAACCCACATGCCTGTTTCGGTCTGTTGTACTTTTTGGTAGGTACAGCAGCCTGCAACAATCACTAAAGTGTTGAGAACCAAGCCGAGGCTGCAGATGATGGAATATCCAGTGAGGTACAGAATCCTGATCGTGTTTAGATACGCAAACCACTTTTCCTCCTCGACTTCGTAGTCTGTTTCGTTGACTGACATCTTGGAAACCCTAAATGGAAGACGAGATGAATTATTTATATTACATTGAAATATGTTCTCTCTTCTAAGCCATCATAGCTGCTATGTTCAGATCTTGATTAATGGTGAGTGGAGACATGATGAAGGTGAGGATTATTTACAAAAAATTAATCTCAAAACATCACTTCAAGCCGTTTTGCTTTTTGCTGAAATTGTTGATATCTGACAATACCTGTAGTTCCCCAACTATGCTGTTAGCTAATAAATATAATGTTGGACCCATTGGCTGGTCCACGGACATCATGATGAAGTAATGCTTTAGTAATGCTTAACATTCATATTCTACTTTAATTAATACATGAATTAATACCGTATATTGATCCCGCCATGCATAAGGCATGTTGACTTTATGCATATTCATGATGTATTTACTCACTCATGAAATACTGCATGAATTAACACTATTTCTTGTACCCTTTAAGGAAAGTGTTGCCCATACTTTTAAATCTGCATTAATGTTGATCTGTGCTCCGGTGCATGCATATCAGTGAGCAAACAGAGACTCTTGCAGACTTTCTGCAGTTATGCTAGAACACTTACAGAGAACAGATGACTGTATTTAGCTTTGAATGCAAATAGTAAGGAAGCACCCATAAAATGACCTCAAATAAAACAAGCAGTTGAAGTTACCTGAATCCTTTTGTTAGCCCAGAAGATAAACTGCAGCCCTTCAAAATCCAGAGTGAACTGTCGGCTCTGTCTTTGTGGGGAGTACTCAATTCTCCAGCCTTTCCTCCCACTCCCACTCCCACAGGCACATTCCTGTATAAAACATTGACCTCCACATGTTTTTTGTTTTATAGCCCTTGTTAATGACTTCCTCCACAATGGTCAGATGTAGATGTTAGCTGTCTGATGTGTTGCAAGATTTGTAATCTGTACGCAAAACCAGATTTATTTTCGTATTCAGCCTCCACATTCTGATTTGTTTGGGGCTATTTATAAACTGAGGGTCACAGAAGGGCTGTAATCTGAGGACTAGGCTCTTCTAGGGACAGAAAGACTGTCGATTCCATGCTATTTAATATTTGTAAGCATGGTAATTATATGAATCTATCGCTGGAGTGTAGTGGTTTTCTTTTTTTTTTCTTCTGCAGGTTTCTGTCCATCATTCTGCCAATAATGTCCTGTTACTGCATGTAATGACTCCATCCAAGCGAACAGCTTTACTGAAGAAGCAATGCCTTTGTAGAAGAGTTCAGCTAAAACAATGAGTAGCGTTGTGCAAAAGTTTGAACACATCTGCTCAAATGAGATGTTTTCTAATTTTCGAAATGAAGCCAAATAAACAAGGCTCAGTAGGAAACTTCATATGACATTCTGCATCGTTTACTTTAGCTTTAATCTTTCATGTAATCTTGTTTGCATATATTGGAATGCTTCAAGTTTTAACACTTGCCACTTGTGAACAGACTTCAGTATTGAAGCTGCTCCAAACCCAGTTATGGAAAGGTCAAATTTTAGCTTACAATCATGGCTTGACAGGCCTTTAATCTTCTTTGAATAACATCATGGAGAGAGGCGCCATAACAAATATTTTATTTATAATTGCATTCCAAGATACTCAAGAACACTGTATAATCAGTAAAAGAACACAAATCCAGAAAGTTAAATGAAAAATAAAAATAATACATAATCAGAACAACAAAGAATGAAAAAGAAAAGAAAAGAAAACAACAGCAACACTAATAATAATAATATTAAAAATAATATAAGGCATTAGCAAGACGGCAGCAATGGGCCACAGTGTTTATTGTTACCATATATAGTGTAGTTTGTGTATTAGTTTTAGTTTCAGTTTTTCATGTACCTTGTTTAAGCTTTTCTGAATCTGAATCTGAATAGTGTTGTAGCACTCGAGTTTAGTCTCAGTTTTAACACCATAAATGAGCAGTCTCGTCTTGGTCTTGACCTCATTAGTACTTGGTCGTTGAAAAAAAGTAGAAACAAAAAACCCACAAATGGGGACTGTGGAGGGAGGTCCATGACAGTCAGATTGTTATGCTGATTTTATGATTTACATTTACAGCATTTAGCAGACGTCCTTATCCAGAGAGACTTACAACTGATACAACCTTACAATCCAAGCAATTGTGGGTTAAGGGCCTTGCTCAAGGACCCAACAGCTTGGCACAAGTGGGATTTGAACCCTGAACCTTTTAGTCCAGAGTCCAGTACATTAACCGCTAGGCTACCACAGTCCCCTAACCCACGTAGGAAAAAGTCATAAAGTGAAGAAAGTTATGCATAAATACAAGATCACAGAGTGAAAAAAACCTGTTCAGGAGAACGAAAATTGTCAAGGATTGAGGCTCCAAACTTTAAGATACTTCTCCATTCTCTTCTTTGACACCACTGTGCTTCTCGCTATTGTCTTGAATGAAGAGTGTGAAGTCCACTTTGCGGTTTGGAATTTGAAATTTCCTCCTGTGTAATTACATCCTCTCAAAAAATTACTGATCACAAAATTTCGTATCCAATGGCACCGACTCATGCTTGCTTTCAGTGGTGTTAGGTGGATTTGGGGAGAGCCACTTCATTTTAACGTCACGACCCACCAAGAGATAGATGACTGGGTTGATGCAACAGTGAGCTGCAGCCAGCAAGGTGGCTCCTGGCAATCCGTATGTGAAAGCGCTGCCTTGTTCTGAAGTCACAATCTGAAGGATGTACAATATGAGCAGTGGAGCCCAGCACACAAAGTAAGCCACCTTTATGAAGCATCTCATTAGTTTTAGATTCTTCACGAGATGGACGTCCTGGACTCGTGATAGGCAGCAACTGATGCCCATTAGAAACCCGGGGAGCAAAATCCCGAGTAGGAACCTATAAACTGCAACGAGGATTAACCTTTGCCTTCCATCATTTGTCGTTATGTCATCATCCGTATCAAAGTCGTCGATGCACTGCCGCCCAAGGTCTGTGTCTCGTAGCTCCCGTGAGTACAAAGACGACAGGCTAAGGACAGCAGCAAATGTCCAAGAGGTCGAAACCATGATCATGGGCCAGGACCGAACAGTCCTGAATTTAGCACAACACGTGTTGATGCATTCGTTTCTCTTCAAGCTTTCTCTGATGCTCCATAGACTGAGTATGGCTGCTGTGGAGAACATGCTGGCATAGAACACATAGGATGAGACCTTGCACAGAACCACTCCCCAGTGCCAGTTAAAGTATAACCAGGCATAGAGGAACTGAAACGGCAGGAATGCAGAGCTGATCAGGTGGGTCACAGCTAGAGCCAGAATCCACACTCCTGTTTCAGACTTTTGTACTTTTTGGTAGGTACAGCAGCCTGCAACAATCACTAAAGTGTTGAGAACCAAGCCGAGGCTGAAGATGATGGAATATCCAGTGAGGTACAGAATCCTGATCGTGTTTAGATACGCAAACCACTTTTCCTCCTCGACTTCGTAGTCTGTTTCGTTGACTGACATCTTGGAAATCCTAAATGGAAGACGAGAAGAATTAATTATATTACATTGAATTATGTTCTCTCTTCTAAGTCATCGTAGCTGCTATGTTCAGATCTTGATTAATGGTGAGTGGAGACATGATGAAGGTGAGGATTATTTAAACAAAATAATCTCACAACATTACTTCAAGCCGTTTTGCTTTTTGCTGAAATTGTTGATATCTGACAATACCTGTAGTTCCCCAACTATGCTGTTAGCTAATAAATATAATGTTGGACCCATTGGCTGGTCCACGGACATCATGATGAAGTAATTCTTTAGTAATGCTTAACATTCATATTCTACTTTAATTAATATCTGAATTAATACCGTATATTGATCCCGCCATGCATAAGGCATGTTGACTTTATGCATATTCATGATGTATTTACTCACTCATGAAATACTGCATGAATTAACACTATTTCTTGTACCCTTTAAGGAAAGTGTTGCCCATACTTTTAATTCTGCATTAATGTTGATCTGTGCTCCGGTGCATGCATATCAGTGAGCAAACAGAGACTCTTGCAGACTTTCTGCAGTTATGCTAGAACACTTACAGAGAACAGATGACTGTATTTAGCTTTGAATGCAAATAGTAAGGAAGCACCCATAAAATGAAGTCAAATAAAACAAGCAGTTGAAGTTACCTGAATCCTTTTGTTAGCCCAGAAGATAAACTGCAGCCCTTCAAAATCCAGAGTGAACTGTCGGCTCTGTCTTTGTGGGAAGAGTACTCAAGTCTCCAGCCCTACCTCCTCCCCCTCCCCCTTCCACAGGCACATTCCTGAATAAAACATTGACCTCCACATGTTTTTTGTTTTATAGCCCTTGTTTTTTTCCATTAATTTTTTTCTTTATTGGAGTTCACCAAATAACATTATACAACATTTCTTTGAACACGTAGCCCGTCCCGCCCTCCCCCCCCCGCCCCTGCCCCCCCTGCCCTGCCCCCCCTGCCCCTGCTACCCCCCCCCCCCCGACCCTGCCCCCCCCATCCTCCCAGTATCCCAAACCCCACCCCAATTTTCTTCTCCACCGCCGGGTATGATTGGCCCAGACATCCAGATCAAGTTTCCCTAGTTCAACAAAAGTTCTTTCAGGTTGGTTATTAGATTTGTCCACATTGAGCTGTGTTCAGTCTTGCAACATTGGTCTTTGCTGATGATAGTTCCATGTAGGAGATGTCCAAAAAGCAGCGAAGCCAGTGAGTTAGTGAAATATCGTGAGGGGTTTCTAGCGTTGTACCACAACCTTTTTAGCTGCTGTCAAGCCTGCCAGCCATATTCTGCGTGCGCTTTCCGAGAGGAACAAGTGAGAATCATAGTAATTGCAGCCCTGTAAGATCTCCAAGAGTGTCAGTAACCTTTCTCCACAACCCCAAGATCCCTGAAGATCCCTGGACATTCCCAAACCATATGTATGAAGGAGCCAATGGTTCCATGGGGGCAGAATTGACAATAGGGGTCTGGGGCCAGTCCCATTAGATGTCTTATTCTTGGTGTAATGTATGCTCTGTGACAGAATTTCAAGTGTATATACTGATGATTTGGGTTTTCTGATGCCATATCGACATTGTGCCAAATTGCATCCCATTCTAATGATTGTCCCAGTTCTAAACTATGCCTATCCCATGACTTCATTCCTGCTGTAGGCATACATTTCTGGGAATTTAGTTTATCATAGATATATGAGACTATCTGTTTTGGAGCTATATGTATCCAACTCAAAATGGGATTGTCCTTTAGCCCTGTCCCCCAAGGAACCCCAAGGAACTTCTTCCATGAAGAAGCTTTATCCGCCTCCCACCAATATCTAAGACTCTTTAGTACGAATGCCCAGTGATACAGTTTGAAATTTGGACATGCCAGTCCCCCATCCGACTTTTTAGACTGAAGAGCTGACCACTTTATACTGGCCCGTTTACCATTGCAAACATAACGTCATAGCAATGAGTCCAGTTTTCACCAATATCCCCCCCCGGAGCAGGTAGAGGAACCATTGAACTAACAAAATTAATACGAGGTAATATGTTCATCTTGATAACCGATATACGAGTTGGGACTGATCCTGGTAGGTGTTTTCACCTGCTGATGTATTCTTCTACTTTTTGAGTAATTTGTCTTAGCCACTGTCGATACCAACGTACTGATTGTGATACCCAAGTAGGTGACCTCACTTTCTACTCTAATCTGTGGAGGGAGAGATACTTCACTTTTGTTGGTGTTTATCAGCATCAGTGCGGATTTTGACAGATTAACTTTATATCCTGAAAGGTGCCCAAATTGGTCCAATGTTTTTAAAACAAAGGGGAGGGTTTGTTGAACATTTGCCATGTACAGTAATGTATCATCTGCATAAAGCGATATTGCATGAGATGTTGCACCTATGGTAATGGGGGAAAACTGTGGGGAGTTTTTAAGTAACTGTGCGAGAGGCTCAGTGGATATATTAAAAATTAAGGGAGACAGAGGGTCCCCTTGTCGTGTACCTCGTTCAATGGCAAATATCTCTGAGAGACCTCCTCCCACCCCTACCTGGGCTGAGGGTTCGAATCATGTTAATAAAATTGTCCCCAAATTTAAACTCTCTTAAAACCCTCCAAAGATATGTCCAGTCGAGACGGTCGAATGCTTTTTCAGCATCTAGAAATAACAGACCACAGTCAGGAGGGATCTTATGTGTTGCACTCAGAATATGTAAGAGTCGGCGGATATTATCAGAAGCGAGACGTCCCCTGATAAAACCCGTTTGATCTGGGCTGATTATCTTCCCGACTACTGTCCCGAGTCTACTAGCTAGAACTTTTGAAAATATCTTGAGATCTGCATTTATCAGTGAGATTGGATGGTAGCTAGCACATTCAGATGGATCTTTACCAGGTTTATGTATCACTGACATCAAGGCTGTATTTAGGTCTCTGTGGAAGGATCCCTTCTCAATAGTGTAATTTAGTGTATCTAACCACAGTGGTCCAAGGATAACCCAAAGTGCCAGATACAGCTCTACTGGTGTACCATCCAACCCTGGGGTTCGACCCTTATTCGAGGTTTTGACTGCTTGCCATAGTTCCCCAAGTGTAATCGGGGAGTCTAGCATTTGGTATCCTCTCATTTTGGTTTGCTACCCTCCACATGATACTTATGTTTAGTTATACACATCATTTACTCTGCTTTGCTTCTCAGTAGATCGTTCAATTCTTGTTTTGTTTTGAGCTCATTTTCTTTTATTCTAGTGTAATTCCTTTTGAGATCTGTTTCCAGTGTTTTACATTGTAGTTCTAAGGTTGAGATCTTCTGGAGCCGGCTTTTATGTAGGTGGGAGCTAAACCATATGGAGTTGTTTCGTATGAAACCCTTAGTAGAAGCCCATATCACTGTCTTATCCGAGACACTATTTTTGTATAAGTTTATAAATTCCACCAGTTTCGTTCTCAGTTGTTTTAAGAAGTCATTGTTTTTCAATAGAGTGGAGTTGAATTTCCATCTTGTACCCCTGTTTTTCAATTTCCCATAGCTAAAGGTAGACATGACTAGGTTATGGTCAGATAAGTATCTAGGCAAAATTTCTACTGAGTCTACCGAGCGCTGCAAGGTGGAGGATACTATAATGTAATCTATTCGAGAGAAGGATTTGTGTCTTGTGGAGAAAAAGGTATAATCTTTAGTAGTAGGCTCAAGCCTTCTCCAGACATCAGATAGATTTAAGTCTGACATAAACAGATTAAGTGCTTTGGAGGCAGCCTCCTGAGAGCTCGATATGGATATCGAGGATTTATCAAGGTCTAAGTGTACCAGAGTGTTCATGTCCGAGCCAATATAAAGTTGGTAGTCATTTAATTTCAACAACTGTGAGGTAACAGAGGGAAAGAAATTGGCATCAAAAATAGTGGGGGCATAAAGCAACTTTTTTACCCTGAATAGTGGTAGAGCAAAATGCCAGACGTCCGTCGTTATCGGTGCCAGTCCTTCCAATAGATACGTCGATGTTACGTTACATTAGTATTATAGTTCCTGTTGTACGAGTACCATCAGCTGACGCTGCAACAGGCTTATAAAACCGATTTTGGACCTTAGGAATATCATCAGGTTTAAGATGTGTTTCTTGTCATAGTGCAACATCTATTTTCTTTCTGTGTAAGAGATCTAAAACCTTTGAACGTTTATAAGGAGAGTTTAGTCCATTAAATGATACAACGATCAGGTTTTCCCGTTTATCTGTGACCCTAATTACCCCTCTCCCACCCCCCTTCCGGTTCCCCTCCTTACTATATAACATCAGTGAGTGTCACTCAGCAATGTCAGACACCAAGCACGGACTGCTCCCCCTCAATCAGCAAACAGTATAATAGGCAAATGGAATTTACAGACATTCACATCATAAGAACCTAAAAAGGAACAGCCAACCGAGAACAACCAATCAAACCCATCACATGTAATGCAGATAATTTATACTATATTCAAACCCAACTAAGCCTATGCGGTTAAGTATTCAAATCTAGAGGAGTACATTTTTATCTTTCTCCCCTTCACTCCTGTGGAATAGCATTTGAGTATGCTTGACACCCCTTAAACATAGCCAAGCCAACATCTACTTCACCATCCTGGTATTCCCATATTGAACAGACTTTTAAGCCTTTGAATAAACGCCCATAACTATAACACACAACAACTTGTTGTCACCATATTTAGCTAACTCTAGTAAGTGTGTATTAGCAGAATCAATTGAAATCAATTGAAAGAACAAGCCTAAAAATTCACACATAGAGCAGTAACCTGCCCGTCTCCGTCAGAAGAGGTATAAAGCCCAGTCAGTGTTCTACTTGCTGTTCCGTTTCCTCCAGAGTAGTGTGTATATTTTGACTGGGATCCTCTGTACCTCTCAGCAACGATACTTTCAGGGCTTCTTTTGCCTCCTCTGCCGAGTTAAAAGACATCCGCATGCCCTTGTGGTTTACTCTCAAGATCGCTGGGTATATAAGGAAAGAGTCGATCCCCTTCTGTTGTCGGTCCTAAGTCGTCCCAGTGCTGTAGTCAGCAAAGAACTGCAGCCGGAAGCCATCTGGAAGTGTAGGTTTGGCTTTCCTTGCACCCTCCAGTACGGCCTGTCGATCGGTGTAGCGTAGAAGCCTGAAGATCATGGTTCGCGGCCTTGAAGTATTGTTGAAGAAGATTCGGTGCGCTCTATATATTTCCAGCGGAGTGCGAACAGAGGTCTTGAGAGCAGGAATCCAAATAGGCAACATCTCCAGCAAGTAGCCTCGCGGGTCGTCACCCTCCGTGCCTGTCGGTAAGTTAACCAGTCGCACGTTGTTCCTTCTGGATCTGTCCTCCAATTCGTTAAGTTTCTTCCTCAGTTTAGCCACCTCCACCGAACAGGAGCTAGTATCTTTCTCGTTCTTGAGCAAGCTAGCCTGAATGCTATCTATTCTGTTGAAAACCGTGCTGAACTTTTTAGCGTGAATGTCCACTTGTTCCTTCAGTGATCGGAGAATATTACTATTCTCTACCATCTGCTTCTCTATGGGGGCAAGAGCTTTTTCCAGCGAGTCTTTTAGCATATAAGTAACCTTTTCCTGCAAAACTTCCATCTCCGATGCCATTGTTTGTTTAATTAGCTTGGCTATGTCTTCGGGTAACAAGCTAGCCTGTTGCTTTTTAGTTGGATCTTGTTTCTTACTTGAACTTGAGTCCTTTTTTGAAGCCATAACGCTGGCTGAGCCTTTCCTGCCAAGTCACGTTTGTGCTAAAATCACCTAGGCACCTTAATGAACATAAAATAAGGGGGATTTTGTCAGCGCTCAGTGCTGTGTCGCCGTCTTGCTTCGTGCCTCACCGGAAGTCCCCTGTTTTATAGCCATTGTCAGATGTCAGATGTAGATGTTAGCTGTCTGATGTGTTGCAAGATTTGTAATCTGTACGCAAAACCAGACTTATTTTCGTATTCAGCCTCCACATTCTGATTTGTTTTGGGCTATTTATAAACTGAGGGTCACAGAAGGGCTGTAATCTGAGGACTAGGCTCTTCTAGGGACAGAAAGACTGTCGATTCCATGCTATTTAATATTTGTAAGCATGGTAATTATATGAATCTATCGCTGGAGTGTAGTGGGTTTTTTTTTCTTCTTCTCCAGGTTTCTGTCCATCATTCTGCCAATAATGTCCTGTTACTGCATGTAATGACTCCATCCAAGCGAACAGCTTTACTGAAGAAGCAATGCCTTTGTAGAAGAGTTCAGCTAAAACAATGAGTAGCGTTGTGCAAAAGTTTGCATGCATCTGCTCAAATGAAATGTTTTCTAATTTTCGAAATGAAGCCAAATAAACAAGGCTCAGTAGGAAACTTCATTTGACATTCTGCATCGTTTACTTTAGCTTTAATCTTTCATGTAATCTTGTTTGCATATATTGGAACGCTACAAGTTTTACCACTTGCGACTTGTGAGCAGACTTCAGTATTGAAGCTGCTCCAAACCCAGTTATGGAAAGGTCAAATTTTAGCTTACAATCATGGCTTGACAGGAATTTAATCTTCTTTGAATAACATCATGGAGAGAGGCGCCATAAAATATATTTTATTTATAATTGCCTTCCAAGATACTCAAGAACACTGTATAATCAGTAAATGAACATTAATCCAGCAAGTTAAATGAAAAATAAAAAATAATACATAATCAGAACAACAAAGAATGAAAAAGAAAAGAAAACAACAATAACAGCAACAGCAATAATAATAATATTAAAAATAATATAAGGCATTAGCAAGACGGCAGCAATGGGCCACAGTGTTTATTGTTACCATATATAGTGTAGTTTGTGTATTAGTTTTAGTTTCAGTTTTTCATGTACCTTGTTTAAGCTTTTCTGAATCTGAATCTGAATAGTTGTAACGCGAGTGGAGACGTAGGAGACAAACGCAAACTGAGGATTCAAGGTAGGTAGATTTATTGAAACACAACGTATGAGGCACAGAAGTGTGGAGCTAGGGACCAGGTAGCAAACCACGAGGCATAGCAGAGAGGAGAGGTGACTGAGGGTTATTTATGGTGCGTGGAGGGAATGAGACACACGTGGGTAATCAGTATTCCGGTGACGATGAACGTTGCTGAATGCGGGTGTTAGGAGCTGAGCTGGCGGCGGGCGTGACAGTAGTGTTGTAGCACTCAAGTTTAGTCTCAGTTTCAAGACCACAAATGAGCAGTCTTGGTCTCGTCTTGGTCTCGACCTCATTAGTACTTAGTCGTTGAAAAAAAGTAGGAAAAAAACCCCATAAATGGGGACTGTGGAGGGAGGTCAGTCAGATTGTTGCTGATTTTATGATTTGTAACAGCAAAATGCAAATGCAAAATAGAGGGATTTTTCATAGTGGTCCCAGCTTTTTGGCCCCCACTGTATATATAACCCATGTAGGAAAAAGCCTAAAGCATAAAAGCCACATAGGAAAGTTATGCATAAATACAAGATCACAGGGTGGAAAAAAACTGTTCAGAAGAACGAAAATTGTCAAGGATTGAGGCTCCAAACTTTAAGATACTTCTCCATTCTCTTCTTTGACACCACTGTGCTTCTCGGATATTGTCTTGAATGAAGAGTGTGAAGTCCACTTTGTGGTTTGGAATTTGAAATTTCCTCCAGTGTAATTACTGATCACAAACATTCGTATCCAATGGCACCGACTCATGTTTGCTTTCAGTGGTGTTAGGTGGATTTGGGGAGAGCCACTTCATTTTAACGTCACGACCCACCAAGAGATAGATGACTGGGTTGATGCAACAGTGAACTGCAGCCAGCACGGTGGCTCCTGGCAATCCGTATGTGAAAGCGCTGCCTTGTTCTGAATTCACAATCTGAACCACATACAATATGAGCAGTGGAGCCCAGCACACAAAGTAAGCCACCTTTATGAAGCATCTCATTAGTTTTAGATGGTCGTCCTGGACTCGTGATAGGCGGCAACTGATGCTTATTAGAAACCCGGGGAGCAAAATCCCGAGTAGGAACCTATAAACTACAACGAGGATTAACCTTTGCCTTCCATCATTTGTCGTTATGTCATCATCCGTATCAAAGTCGTCGATGCACTGCCGCCCAAGGTTTGTGTCTCGTAGCTTTCGTGAGTACAAAGACGGCAGGCTAAGGACAGCAGCAAATGTCCAAGAGGTCGAAACCATGACCATGGGCCAGGAGCGAACAGTCCTGAATTTAGCACAACACCTTTTGATGCATTCTTTTCTCTTCAAGCTTTCTCTGATGCTCCATAGACTGAGTATGGCTGCTGTGGAGAACATGCTGGCATAGAACACATAGGATGAGACCTTGCACAGAACCATTCCCCAGTGCCAGTTAAAGTGGAACCAGGCATAGAGGAACTGAAACGGCAGGAATGCAGAGCAGATCAGGTGGGTCACAGCTAGAGCCAGAATCCACACTCCTGTTTCGGACTTTTGTACTTTTTGGTAGGTACAGCAGCCTGCAACAATCACTAAAGTGTTGAGAACCAAGCCGAGGCTGAAGATGATGGAATAACCAGTGAGGTACAGAATCCTGATCGTGTTTAGATACGCAAACCACTTTTCCTCCTCGACTTCGTAGTCTGTTTCGTTGACTGACATCTTGAAAACCCTAAATGGAAGATGAGAAGAATTATTAATGTTAAACTGAATTATGTTCTCTCTTGTAAGCCATCATAGCTGCTATGTTCAGTCTGAGTCTTGATTAATGGTTAAAGATAGAAATGTGTGGTCTGGAGGTTGAGGCATATTAAACAAACTCAGATCAACCATGTACAGTGGGGCAAAAAAGTATTTAGTCATCCACTGATTGTGCAAGTTCTCCTACTTAGAAAGATGAGAGAGGTGTGTAATTTTCATCATAGGTACACTTCAACTATGAGAGAAAATAATGAGAAAAAAAACCCCCAAAACATCACAGCCCCAAAACATCACTGCTCTAGAGGAGATCTGCATGGAGGAATGGGCCAAAATACCAGCTACAGTGTGTGCCAACCTGGTGAAGACTTACAGGAAACGTTTGACCTCTGTCATTGCCAACAAAGGTTATGTTTCAAAGTATTGAGTTGAACTTTTGTTATTGACCAAATACTTATTTTCCACCATGATTTACAATTAAATTCTTCAAAAATCCTACAAAGTGATTTCCTGGATTTTTTTTCCCATTTTGTCTCTCATAGTTGAAGTGTAGCTATGATGAAAATTACAGACCTCTCTCATCTTTCTAAGTAGGAGAACAATCAGTGGCTGACTAAATACTTGTTTGCCCCACTGTATTTAGTATTAATGTAGACATGTTCATCTCTACAAGTTGAATGGGACATGCCTATTAGGTTCTGTTGCCTTACAAAAATGAGCAGATTGTCTTTGTAGTTTTACAATTACAGACGGTAATCTATTTCTCTACATCCTTTGTTCCCTTTACTCTGTTCTCTGATGATCAGGACCCCAACAGGACCAGTACAGATCAGGTACTGGTTGGGTGGTGGATCAGCTCAGCACTGCAATCACACTGACATGATAATGAGGATCAGACACAGCAGACTGGAAAATATCCAGCCATCAGCATCCTGTAGGCAGCATCCTGTGAGCACTGATGAAGGATTAGAGGATGACTAACACAAACTGTGCGACAGCAGATAAGCTCCTGTCTCTGACTTTACATCTACAAGGTGGAGTGATATGGTAGATGTGTCTAATACAGTGAATGAGTTTACAAACTCCAGCAGTCTGATCTACTCATGCCAGCAGTCCAGCAGTAAAGGGAACAAAGGATGTAGAGAAACAGATTGTAGAACTACAAAGAGCTCCACTATGGTAAGTGAAACTGATAACATGGACATTGGTTGTAGAAACAAACAGGTGTACCTAATAAAGTGATCGGTGAGTGTATTCTATTGTAAATAAAATGTTGATTAAATCTAAGCCAAGAAGAAAACTGTGATCCTGCAGCTTTTATCAAAAGGCACAGCAAAAAAGCTGAAAGATTCTTACCTCAAATCTCACAATCAGAAACAAGCACAGCAATGCCTTAGAGAGCTCTGAGTCCTGTGATGCAGCCCTCAGAATGCTCAGGCTTTTGTGAAAGCGTAGTTTACTCCATTTCCACTCCCCCAAGATCATGCACAGGTTTGAAAAACAGGTCTGACAGAACGTACTAGTCTTTCTCCAGAAAAACAAAAACGAAAACCACTTTCTAATGCATTTCAATTTCACTTCAACCAAGAATGCATTGTTTAAAACAAAGATGCCAGAATTATTTACATTAACAAACTGTCATGTTGTGGGCTCAGTGCCAAACCATGGGCTGGCATACTAACTATCAAATACCAAATCATGTACAGCTGTAATAAATTATGTATTATCACACACCAAACTACATACAGTTCTACTAAATAATATTTCAAACCCCAGACAACACACTACTGTAAGAAATAATGTCAAACACCAAACTACAGCGAGTTTGAATTTAGTAAAACTAGATGTAAATCAATCTTCCTTGTTGGAATTCAATTGAACTTTGTTGGAGATCAGTCTGGTGAAGCAGGTTTTAATAATGATGCACATCATCCTCTCATATCATTCATATTACTCATTTCCATTGAAACGTCCCTTTATAAAGGTTTCAATTTTTGGGCAGTGTATCAGGAAGCACTTTAATGCAAATACTGTATTTGTTTTAGATGCAAGATTCCCGCCATGATTAAATCACCAGAGACATAATGCCTGCAGGGAACAAGCTTAAATATGACACGTCTGCTTTTTAAAGGTCAAGTCTGTAATTTCGACCTTACAAATGAAGCGGATTATCTGGAAAGCTACCCAAATGGGAATGTCATTTTATATGTATTGCATTAAGTGCCTATTTAGCTTTGTTCCCTGTTGGGGTTATTTCATTTTAATGATGAAATAATCTATGTAGCAGAATGCATCACGATTCAGGGAAATTAAATTGGACCGAGATAGTGTTGTGTAAAACTGGACAGAGAAGTAACGTTACAGAGTTGCAAAAGGGTGTGAACGCATTTTCAGTGAGAAAAGGACACTCACTGAAGAAAGTTGCAAAATTTGGGATTATTAGGGACACCATAGAAGCCAGAAACCTACTCGAGTCCACAGTGAGAACATGCCATACAGAAAACAGCCCTGGAGCTGTGCATAACTACCTGCTGTGGCAAAATACCGCCCCATTACCACACATCTAATGAAAGAATAATATGGTATATAGTCAATTATCTTACAGACTTAAAATAAATAAAAACAATCCAGCCTTATTTAAACATATATTTTGCTGTTGTTCTTCACAGAATTATTTGAGTTCATTGAAATTTTGTGGTGGAATATTATAATAATAAGTTGCATTTATATAACAGCTTTCTAATACCCTAATCTAATACAAAATCTTAGGTCTTAGGTCAGTGGGAGAGAGGGGAAGTACTCATTTAGCTGACTTTTGTTGTCTGTGCGGTTAGGCCCTTCGAACCACATGCTCATCTACAGCCATCTAGCAGAGGATTGTAAGAATTCGGGTGTACTTGGGTGTACAAGGGGAAGTCCTGCAGGAAAACACAACCATAAGCATGGGAAGTGGGTTATCATTGGAAAATACCTGCAAATATAAAAACATAGACTTCTGTGTTTGGATATTCTTTCATTCACTTTCTTATCCACTTATTCCTGGACAGGGTCGCGAGAGAACCGGCGGCATGGGGCGCAAGGCAGGAACAACCCTAGACAGGGCACCGATCCATCCTAGGGTACACACACTAGATGCACTTTAGTGTAATCAATTAACCTAAAGCTTGTCTTTGGTCTGTGGAAGGAGACCGGAGTACCAAGAGTAAACCCACGTGGACATGAGGAGGACCCAGAATGCACCACCTGGGACCAAACCCAGGACCTTCCCGCTGTTAGGCGACAGTGCTATCCACCGAGCTACTGAGCCCCCACTGTTTGGATATTTCATTTCTCGATGGCAATTAACTTTTTTATGAGGTTGCGTCCTTGTGAAAGTCAAAACAGCAAAAACAGAAAAACCTTTCACATCCGTTCTTTATGACACAGTCTGTATTATGACAGACAGATTACCCACCGTGATAAGGACTGTTACCAGTCAACGTGAATAAAATAATGCCTGAGACGCTCCTCAGCCCAATCAGGTCACTCTTACACAATTTGCACCAGCATCAACCACAAAATAAATAGACCATCGGGTCGTGCGTTGTACCAGGACGCCCAGCACGAGTTGGTGTGTTCTGCATGCTGACTAGCATCCTTATACAAACCAGGTATTTTACTAATGAACATGTAATTATGTTGATGGTTATAATGTGTAAATACAACTTGAAAATATTAGATGTTTTATGTATTGAATCTGGATACAATGTGTTGACAGGTTATGCTGAATTTCTGTATAAACCCAGTTAGCTGTGTACATGAACTAACACTTAACAGATCTGCTATCTTAATAGTAAGTGCAAACCACAAAAAGAGCACCCTCCCTCTGCTTCCTGTGCATGGGTTATGAGGTTACCACAACCTTTATAAACATGTGTCACCACTAGCCTGAAATGTATTGTCCTGGAACAAACATGTTTAGGGCTGCATGCGCATGTGCGTGGCAATGGATTTTCACCTCGTCTCAGGTTGGTTCTTCCTTTGTGCCCTGTATTGCTGTTTGGCAGCAAGCCAACACGACCATGTACTGGATTAAGCAGATGAAAATGAATGAATAAACCACATCATATAGTCGTTGTAGTTTCTTTTAAGGTCATAAAATGTGTCCAAATTGTTATATAGTGGTGCTTGAAAGTTTGTGAACCCTTTAGAATTTTCTATATCTCTGCATAAATATGACTAAAAACATCATCAGTCTTAAATGTAGATAAAGAGAACCCAGTTACACAAATGAGACAAAAATATTGTACTTGGTCATTTATTTATTGAGGAAAATGATCCAATATTACATTTTAGTGAGTGTCAAAAGTATGTGAACCTTTGCTTTCAGTATCTGGTGTGACCTCCCTGTGCAGCAATAACTGCAGCTAAACGTTTCCTGTAGCTGTTGATCAGTCCTGCACACCGGCTTGGAGGAATTTTAGCCCATTCCTCCGTACAGAACAGCTTCAGCTCTGGGATGTTGGTGGGTTTCCTCACATTAGCTGCTCGCTTCAGGTCCTTCCACAGCATTTCCATTGGATTAAGGTCAGGACTTTGACTTGGCCATTCCAAAGCATGACCTTTATTCTTCTGTAACCATTCTTTGGTAGAACGACTTGTGTGCTTAGGGGCGTTGTCTTGCTGCATGACCCAGATTCCAGTTCATGGACAGATGTCCTGACATTTTCCTGTAGAATTCTCTGATATAATTCAGAATTCATTGTTCCATCAATGATGGCAAACCGTCCTGGCCCCAGATGCAGCAAAACAGGCCCGAACCATGATACTACCACCACCATGTTTCACAGATGGGATAAGGTTCTTATGCTGGGAATGCCAGAGCTGAAGCTGTTCTGTACGGAGGGAATGGGCTAAAATTCCTCCAAGCCGGTGTGCAGGACTGATCAACAGCTACAGGAAAACGTTTAGCTGCAGTTATTGCTGCACAGGGGGGTCACACCAGATACTGAAAGCAAAGGGTCACATACTTTTGCCACTCACTAATATGTAATATTGGATCATTTCCCTCAATAAATAAATAACCAAGTATAATATATTTGTCTCATTTGTTAAACTGGGTTCTCTTTATCTACTTTTAGGACTGATGATGTTTTAGGTCATATTTATGCAGAAATATAGAAAATTCTAAAGGGTTCACAAACTTTCAAGCACCACTGTATATTTAGAATAGAGAATAAACAAATGGGGCAAATACTGTAAGTGTGTAAGAAACATAGGTGTTTATCTATTATATTGTGTTTGTAGTCCAAACTCAGTAGCTAGGAATGTAGAATTCACACGTTTAACAAGTGAAAAAACGTGTTAACTGAGTGAAACATTTCATTTTGATTCAATCCTGATTGGAATAATGTTAGTTTAATGACTTAAATACAGCAATTGCTCTGTATATCCAAAAGCAGTGACTAAGATAATTAAACCAGAGCTTTTTGTGCTTTAATAGAGAACTCCTTCAAATAAATTCGTCATTGGTTCCTTTCTCCACGCCAATACATAAAACAAGACTGACTGTGCTGTGCATCAACAAAGGCCTTAAACAGAAGTGAAACAGGCTGTAGTTGCTGATATGGAGAAAAGACTTACGGTCTTAAGGTTTTTTTCTTTCTTTTTTTTTTTTTTTTTTTGCAGAAGTCAAATTTTTTAAGATGTTCCCCCGTGTTTCAAAAGAAAAACCACCTGACTTTTATTCTTAAAAACAGCCCCCACAGAGCAGTTGTCACTCACCAGCCACAAACATGACACACTCAGACTGACTTCTGGGCTTCATGAGGTGAGTGCGTTCTACTACCACCAATCTGTGGTTCCATAAAAGACTAACACAATACATTAAGTGTATTTTAAAACCTGCTGATTCTGCAAGTAGGGCTCATGATTAGATTATTGCACAAATCAGTACAGCCTCAGAGGATAAAAGGAAAAAAATGGTTGTATTTATTTAATAAATAATAATGTATTTGCCCAAGCTGTCCATCTTTATTCTCAGTACACATCTTTAACCAGTTTAACAAGTCAGCAAACGGGTATGAATCCTGCTTCCTGTGTCACTCTTAAACCCGCATGTCTTAAGTATTTTACATTTCTTCTCAGTGACATCCATATCCTACTAGCAGAATTATTTCCTCTTATTGCTCAGATGCACCAAAAATATCAAAACTGCACATGATTATGTACTGATGTAACCAGTGGATTCATACTGTTGAGTCCATATGTTGTGACAACAGCAAAAAGATTTTTTTTTACCGATGTACTGTCATTATCAAAAGAAAAAGATATAATTTTATATGTTAATATACTAATTGAAAAAAATACACATCCATCTATTAGCATCAGATGTAAAGAGCAAATGCCTGCAGTAACTGGATAATATCAGCTGAAATCATGTTACATGCTCAAACAGCAGGAAAGCATCACTGAAGCACTTTATCAGTTCCAACAGCTGGCTCTTACAACCAAGTCAACAATTCAACAATTAAATTGAATAACCGAAATAAGCAAGTTAAAAAGTGCATCATTTCGTTTCTATTTTATTTTTGCCCCTCCTAATTTTACAATCTAATAGTTAGTTTGGTAAATTTGGACTACTTGCACATGCCAAATATAATGCTTTTCATGCTTTTCTCAATATGTTTTCACATTTCTTTCTGGCAGTGCTTGAGTTAATTGATGAACTCGGTGAAACATGACAAGTGCCACAAACTTTTTCATATAACCACACAGGATGTGAATGCCGAAATTGACACAGCACAAAGGCTGCCTGTTTTAGCTTAAATATTGGGGTGGACACATTTTTTCCTTTTATTCTTTGTACATTTAGGTAGCAGTCCTTATTATAGCAGTACTAAATATAGATTTAAACTTAGTTTTAACTTTGCTATAAACATACATTTATTCACTCTACAAATGCTTCATACGGCTCCGATGGAAGTATATTTAGTTACATTTCACTCATTGTAAATAAATAAATAAATAACTAAAAGTTAATTCTTCATATTGTAAAAAGGAGGACAAAATGTAACTTCATGTTTTCTGTATAAGGAAGAGATTTTTTTTCCTCAATGACTGCTTTTTACAAATCAGCTCAACTTCCTTTGTGTTCTGCCCGGCTAAAAAAAAGTCACCACCTGGATTTAACTAAGCAAATAGTTAAATCGTTTTTAAAAAGAGCCTCCCATTGGATAATTACTGCATTGGTGATTATGTTTCAGCTGGCAACAAGTTCTTTAACCCTAACTGATGCAGTGAGTAGCTTCTCAATTGTTAAACAACCATGTTGAAAGACATCCTGTGGTCGTGGAAAAGATGTTCATCTGTTTCAGAAGGGTCATATTGTGAAAGAGTGGTTCAGATAGCACGAGGCATCATTTTCACACATGGATTGGCCACCACAGAGTCCAGACCTGAACCTGATTCAGAATCTTTGGGATGTGCTGGAGAAGACTTTGTGTAGTGGTCCAAATCTCCCATCATCCATACAAGATTTTGGGGTAAAAATGAATGTTCCCAAAGATTCTCAATGGGGTTCAGCTCTGGACTCTGTGGTGACCAATCCATGTGTGATACTGTGGTAGCCTAGTGGATAAGGTACTGGACTCTAGACAAGAAGGTCCAGGGTTCAAATCCCACCTCTGCCAAGCTGCCACTGTTTGGTCCTTGAGCAAGACCCTTAACCCACATTAGCTTGGATTGTAAGAATGTACCAATTGTAAGTCGCTCTGGATAAGGGTGTCTGCTAAATGCTGTAAATGTAAAGGTTTCACAATCTGACGCTCCGGACACAGATGAACATCTTTTCCACGACCAAAGGATATCTTTCGACATGGTTAACAAATGAGAAGCTGCTCACTGCATCAGTTAGAGTTAAAGAACTTGTTGCCAGCTGAAACAATCACCAATGCAGTAATTATCCGATGGGAGGCTTTTTTGTTAACTATTTAACTATTTGCTTAGTTAAATCCAGGTGGTGACCTTTTTTTTGGCCGGGCAGTGTATTCCAGCCCCTCCATACCTAGGCCACACCAGAGGGCAGTACCTCCTTTGGTTGGCTGGGGACGAAATGCCGCCAAGGACTTTCCTGCTTAGACTGAAGATCCTGGAGTGACTCTGTGTATCGAACTACATAATGCGCTTATGCATATTTTAGATAGATAGATAGATCACTTTATTAATCCCAGAGGGAAATTCGTGAAGCTTATTTTATTTGAACTATCACTATAAGACTTATTTGTTTAGATAAATTAGTTTCATTCTTACATCTATCATCTACGCCACCCAAGGAGGTCAGGTCCCTTTTTGAGTCTTGGTCTTCCCAAGGTTTCTTCCTCATAACGCTTAGGGAGTTTTTCCTTGCCACTGTCGCCCTAGGCTTGCTCACTTTGGGATTGGCCCTAGATATTAGAATATAATCTAAAATTATTGCTTTGAGACAATGCTCCATTGTAAAAAGTGCTATGGAAATACATCTGACTTGACCTGTCTATTTTATAATTAACAATTACAGTGAGTATTAATTCCAGGTGTTATGACCTGGTCTAGGGGCAAACTGTAGCATTTAAAAACTATGTTAGGTGATGGTAACCCGGTAACCAGAGTTTAATGGACGACGTAAGCCTCAAAGAAACAAAGGTTAAGTGCTTTATACATATACAGTGCAAGGGATATAATACACGGGGCAACCAGGTGCACAAACACGGCATACAAACACACAGTATCTGATACAGCCGCGGGCTAAGCGGGCGACCGAGCAAATCGTACGGGTAGTGAGCCGACGCATGAACCACGCGGCACAGTCTTAATCGTTCAGCTCCCGATCTTTGTCCCGCCTCCGCGCGTGGATCCGCAGCGACGATTGGCCAGGAGGTCCCCAGTGACGCGATCCTCCTGGCAGAAGGCGATCTATTGGCCGAGAGCCCCGCTCTGTAGAAAGAAGGAGGGCCAAAGGAGCGGAGTGCACGCTAGAGGTGGGCGATACTGGGAATTTTGGTATCGATCCGATACCAAGTAAATGCAGGGCCAGTATCGCCGAAATCGACACCGATACGGATACTTTTTAATATTTAAGCTTCATAGATCCAAAGGATCCAAAAGACCTAGGATAGAATTTCGCCAAACATTGTACGTGACAACAAAATACTTTATCACAATCAGCAGAGACAATGGAACAGTAACAAAACAAAGTTTGCCTTAACATTAGGAAAGTAAATCTTTTTGAGTTAGAAAAGGAGAAACTACAATACAAAAATTAAATAAAAATTCTCCCCTCACTAGACATCTTTTCTTTTCCTTTCTGTCTTTTTTTCTTTTTTTCAAATAGAATTGTTCTTCGGAAAAACAATAAAAAAAATAAGGAAATTTCTTCCTTTCAGTGCAATTCTGTTTTTGTCTTAAATAAGCAGAGTGTAAAAAATATCACTCAACACAACTTAAAACAAAATCTTCTGAGGCAGAGGGCTGACAAACCACAATACAACAAAATTAACACACCACAACAAATAATGTAAACATTTTCAAACTTATTCTGTTTTTCAAGTCGAACAATACAATAAAATAATAAAAATTATTTTCTTAAATAAAAAAAAAATATAACTTAAAGCTAATTAAAACAGTCTTCTGAGGTTAGAGAGCTGACAAACCACAATACAGAAAAATAAACACACCACAACAAATACTGTAAACAGTTTCAAACTTGTTTTTTGTTTTAAGTCATACAATACAAGAAAATATTACAAAGAATAAGGAATTTCTTCCCTTCAGTGCACTTCTGGCTTTAAACAAAATAAAAACAATAAGTAACGGAGGAGGGCGTTAACTTGTTGGGCCAGGCTGAGCCTACCTGGATGGCTGATTGGCTGGCGCCGCTGAGCCACGTGACAGTGCAACAACAAAAGAGGAGAGTTAGGCGGGTGTGCTGCTCCGTGCTGTGTGACCCAGCAGTCAGTGCGTTCAGGAAAGAAAACAAGCTTGAGTATCGATCTTTTTACACGAGTATTGCTCAATATCAATACCAGCGCTGGTATCGATATTATCGATATTTGGATCGATCCGCCCACCTCTAAACAGCATAGCGCAGCAGATAATAACAATAATATGCTGTAACACAGGACCAAGTCAAATCACAAACCCACTATAAACTGGTAACTCTAAATAAATACCATTATAGACTGTGTATCTGTACCAGACACAGGCTCACACTTACTCTACATTTATTCTAACTAAATCCTGAGATGTTATTCCCCAAACTACCCAAACCTATATCCATTATTTATACGAGTGAAATTTGCACGATCAAAATTGTCTTATTAAGCACGGTAAACGTTTTGATGCCGGTTATGGCGACACCTTTCAGACCACATTACTATTTTCCACCCTTACACCAAATCCCACTTGGTTTCGGTATGGCGATACTGCCATGGAGCTTTCCAGCGTAGCAGTGCTCATGTGTGTGTGTTTTGTTTTTTAAAGAAGACCAGTTCAAAGAGGAGATTATTTAATTCTGTGGTTACTTTCCGTGGTTTGGGGGTATTTAGTAACTACACTGTAGTGACCAGCTGTTTGTTTCAGGAAGCTCTAACTTTTATCCTCTGTTCCTCTTGGCTAATTTCGTGTAAAATTTCACAGTGTAAATCGTCAGAGGTCATTTATTTATTTAATTGGCAATCCACATAATAAAACTCACCAGTGCAGCTGTGTGAATCGACCAGAAAATATAACTACGCCCAAAACAATCGAAAGTCTGGATAAAAAAGCTATTTATTATCTTGTCTTTTCGGTAAGTTTCCAGATCTGAATATATACTTTGTAGGAATGAACTCAATACTGACAGCTGCTGATTAGGCAATTCAGACATGACGCAAAGTAAGAAGTAATGCAACACAATACTGGGTAACAAAGAGCAAAGGAACTTGTCAATTCCTTTGAGTGTTATATTGAAAAACTCTCGTGACGTCCTTAAACACTGAAATTTACCATTCACAGTATAAACTGAAAGAACCCCTTGGCTGTGCTTCACACTTGGGATGTGGTTTAAGTATTGGTGCACATTGGTGCCTATTTCTCTGAACACAAAGTTCTGCATTTCTACCAAAAACTACTGTCTCATCAGACTACAGAATGTTGTTTAAGATGTGTGGTAGAACTAGGTTCTCCCTTGCCAGCATGAGACATTCGAGAACTTTGTTTTTGCTTTCAGGAAGACATTTTAGGGCCTTTTAGCACAGTAGGAAGTTTTAGATGTTACTGTAGATCTTTTGCTTTAACTCCTGGGTGTGCTCTTGGTATGACCTTTGCTGGACACCCACTCCCGATAGTTGCCACAACACTGAATTACCCCTCTTTGAAGAAAATGTCACACTGACGAACCCCTAGGTCTCTTTTATAATTTTTTTTCGTATTTCTGTAGTTTTGCTCTAAGGTCCACTGGTTTAAGCCATCACAGGGACTGTGGTAGTGTAGCACTTAAAGTACTGGGTGGACCCGATGGTAAAGTGTTCAAATCCCACCTCTGCCAAGCTGCCACTGTTGGGTCCTTGAGCAAGGCCCTTAACCCTTAAGTCTCTCTGGGTAAAAGTGTCTGCTAAATGATGTAAATGTAAATCTTGCTGTAGACGGTATTGCCTTTGTTTGCCTTAATTTTGATCCAAAGTCCCACGACCCACAGCTATGATCTTATCCATGGATCTTTTAAGTCTTCATCCACAGTATCAGTTGGTTAAAATAACTGATCAGTTTGTTAAGATATGAAATTATAATTATTGGTCTATGCAGAATGTTTCTTACATTGACTTGAGTGAAGTTTAGACCTCACTGTTTTGCATAATTAATGCAGAAATCCAGGTTTCTTGCAGCTATAGCTTGTGATACAAACCTGTTTCTTGTTTCCACAGACACCGAATGAGTTTTTCAAACTTTACCATGGCTACGACAGATTTTGGTTTAGATTTTTATTATTCTTCGGATTACCTCAACTACACGACTGATGTCAACCTAATCTACGAGGAGGAACTGTCTGTTCAGGAAGAGAACAAAATTTGCTCTGGAGACGTTTTATGCATTGCTCTGCTGGTCATCAATGTGATCATCATTGTGCTGGGAGTGGTGGGGAACGGCGTGGTCATCTGGATCGCCGGATTTAGGATGAAAAAGACAGTAAACACCACGTGGTACCTAAGCTTGGCTTTGTCTGACTTCATATTCTGTGCCAGCCTGCCCATCAACACCATCTACATGGCCACATCAGACTGGACCTTTGGACTTTTCATGTGCAAGTTCACGCCCTTCGTGATGTTCCTCAACATGTTCAGCAGCATTTTCCTCCTAGTCATGATCAGCGTGGACCGCTGCGTGGCCGTCATGTTCCCCGTTTGGGCGCAGAACCAGCGTACTATACGCAAGGCTTCCTTTGCGGTCGTACTCGCATGGGCTGCCTCGGTGGCTTTGAGCATACCGTCCATGATATTCCGTGACATTCAACAACATCTGGACACAAACCGTTGCTACAACAATTATCCCTCTCAGCACAGTCACAGCACCATATGCATGACACGGTTCGTTTTTGGATTTCTCATTCCCTTCCTGTTCATCATCACCAGCTACTTGATCATCATCTTCAAGCTGAAGAATAATCAGATGGCAAAGTCTACCAAGCCATTCAAAATCATGACGGCACTCATTGCGACCTTCTTCCTGTGCTGGCTGCCGTACCACACTTTTGTGCTCTTCGAACTGAACCAGGGCCTCCCGCACCACGTCCTCATCTTAGGACTTAGGCTCGGAACCTCAGTGGCTTCGGCCAACAGCTTCCTCAACCCGATTCTCTACGTCTTCATGGGCAACGATTTCAGACGGAAATTTAAGAGCTCCATCCTGTCCAAGATCGAGAACGCAATGGGAGAAGAAGGACGCACCCTAAGCCGTTACCTCTCCCGCTCCAGCTCCGTCGATGCCAGAGCTTCCACTCACATCTGACTTCGTTTTACCATGAAGCATAAAATAACGTAACCTTAAATCCTGATTTATTCTATAACATTTTCACCAGAAGGCTGTGATTAAACTAATCCAGGACCTGTGATTAACCCAGTTATGCATTTACTGCAAATTATTATTTTTTTATAAATACCACCTTCTTAATTTGAAAATCTGAACACTTCTGGTGCTGTGCTGATTTTCGAAGAAGCAGTTATCATGATTTCTGCAGCGAACAACCTTAAATCTGACATATGTCTGAAAATCTTACAGCATAATGGACGAAACGAAACATAAAAGTTGCCGTGGGCAAAAGTTCAGAGATGATCCAGCTTTTTTATAATATCTCTGGTCCATAAACATGCTGTTTACTCGATTTCAGGGTCACAGGGGGCGGCATATGGGAACCAACACTGGGCAGGGTGCCAGACCAACACAGGCCACTAGCTCACACACACACATTCCTTCACACGCACTGAGACACTTTATAGATGCCAGTTAACTCAACACATGTCATTGAAATGAGCAAGGAAACCAGAGTAACCCATGCAGACAGTGGAAAACCTGGGCTAGGACTCAAACTTGGGTCCCTGGAGTTGTGAGGTGGCAGCACTAAGCATGGCACCACCATGCTGCCCGTAACTGATGATTAGGAACAATGAATAATTGTCTGTGTCTGTGAATGAAAAATGGCATAAAAAAGCAAAGTACTTTCAATACGCTGCATTGAACTTGCATTGTGGTTCTGGACGTGTTTAATATTTTCATTAACATTTGTACTTAACGTAACATTTACTTATGTACAATGAATTGTCACTCCTCAATAAAGTGCATAAAAATGCTAAATAATGTGTTGTAGATGACTCACAGTACCTAAGCAGAAAAAAAATCTCTTTATCACTTATCATTCATTCTTTCATTGTCTTATCTGCATACCTGCTTAATCCAGGACAGAGTTTTATAGAGCATCACAGGGTGCACTCTAGGGAAGCCAAGGGACTTAATGCCTTGTCTTTGGGAGGAAATAGGAGTATCTGGAGGAAACCTACGCAGAACCAGGGATAACCCAAACACTGTACCCTTGTCAAGTCAAGTCAGATCTATTTATATAGCACTTTTTACAATGGAGCATTGTCTCAAAGCAACTTTACAAGTTTAGATTATCTCCTAATATCTACGCTTAGCTATAGCAGCATAGCTAGAAAGAGGAGAACTGGTAGGTAACACAGCCAAGAGGGATCACATGAGACATCGACAACCCCACGGGAGGCAGAAGACAGCAACCCAACGTCTCTGATCACCATAACGCTCTTTGACTATGAACCCCCAGCTCTGCCCTTAGTCTAAGGCAAGGAAGCACAAGACAAGACCAAGAGGACCGAAGCCCAGTTCAGCCAGACCACCCACCCGAAACTCCCACTTAAAGGACAAGGCAGGCAGGCCAGACATGACTCCAGACTCCAGCCCCAGTGACCCAAGCCATGCATCCTGATCTAAATCTAGTCAAAAGCCTTTGTAAATAAGTATGTCTTTAGCCTAGACTTAAAATTTTGGAGAGTGCCTGAGTCTTGAACGAAAGTGGGAATTTTATTCCATAGTTGGGGGGCCATGTACAGTGTCTTGCAAAATATTCGGCCCCCTTGAACTTTTCAACCTTTTGCCACATTTCAGGCTTCAAACATAAAGATATGAAATTGTATTTTTTTGTGAACAATCAACAACAAGTGGGACACAATCGTGACGTGGAACGAAATTTATTGGATATTTTAAACTTTTTTTTTAAATAAAAAACTGAAAAGTGGGGCGTGCAAAATTATTCGGCCCCTTTACTTTCAGTTCAGCAAACTCACTCCAGAAGTTCAGTGAGGATCTCTGAATGATCCAATGTTGACCTAAATGACTGATGATGATAAACAGAATCCACCTGTGTGTAATCAAGTCTCCGTATAAATGCACATGCTCTGTGATAGTCTCAGAGTTCTGTTCTGTCTCAAAGTTCTGTCCACTGCTGTGGAGAAGTTTAAAGCCGGATTTGGATACAAAAAGATTTTCCAAGCTTTAAACATCTGGAGGAATATGTGACTGTGATGCGAGGTAAGTGGGGGACTGAAGCGTAAGAGGGGTCATAGGAAAGGGAGAGGGAAGTAGAGAGAAGAAGAGAGGGAAGATGTTGTACAGGCCGTATGAGAGGGTGGAGACCAACACAGCGGGAGGAAAAAGAGTATTTATGGATGGCCATGGTGGGGGGGGGACGGAGGGTAGGTCGAAGGGTCGGGTAAAGTAGGATAGGATGAAATTAATCAGGTTATGGTTGGCTGGAATCGCGGATCGAATGAAGGAAGAATGGGAGAGGGGTAAGTGGGAACAGAAAAGTGGCAGGGAAGGGGCAGTGAGAAGGAAGTGAATGGGGACTTGCAGTGGATCGGACGGAAACAGCAGGAAGAAGAAGTAAAGGTAGAGGGGGCGTATGATGAAGAAGATTAAGAGCTATGTAGAGGAAAGGAGACTGAAAGGTTTTTGGTGGTGGAAGGACCCCTTTCCTTTCAGTTTCACAGCAAACTCACTCCAGAGTTCTGAGGTATCTGAATGATCCAATGTTTGACCCTAAATGACTGATTGATGATAAACAGAATCCACCTGTGTGTAATCAAGTCTCCGGATAAATGCACATGCTCTGTGTGATAGTCTCAGAGTTTTTCTGTTCTGTCTCAAAGTTCCCTGTCCACTGCTGTGAGAGAAGTTTTTAAAGCCGGAATTTGGATACAAAAAGATTCCCTTCCCAAGCTTTAAACATCTCAAGGAGCACTGTGCACGTGATCATATTGAAATGGGAAGGAGTATCAGAAGACCACTGCAATTTACCAATACCAACCGTCCCTCTAAACTTTCAGCTAAAACAAGGGAGAAGACTGATCAGAGATGCAGCCAAGAGGCCCATGGATCACTCTGGAATTAACTGCAGAGATCTAAAGCTGAGGTGGGGGAGAACTCTGTCCATAGGAAACAACAATCAGTTTTGTACACGTGCACAAAATCTGGCCTTTATGGAAGAGTGGCTAGAAGATATTATCCATAAAAAGTTTGCCACAAGCCACCGGGAGACACAACCAAATATGTGAAGAAAGGTGGGCTATGTCCAGAACTAACTTTTTTGGCCACAATGCAAAACGGTTATTTTTTCCCGTAAAGCAACACCCCGGCTCATCAACCTGACGCACCATCCCCACTGTCAAACATTCGTGGTGGCAGCCTCATAGTTTGGGGCCTGCTTTTCTTCAGCAGGGACATGGAGATGGTTTAAAATTGATGGGAAGATGGATGGAGCCAAATACAGGCCATTCTGAAGAAAACCTGTTGGAGTCCTGCAAAAGACCTGAGGCTGGGACGGAGATTTACTTTCCAACCAGTACAATGATCCAAAACAGTACCTGCAAAATCTTACAATGGAATGGTTCCACAACATAAACGTAATCCAGGTGTTAGAATGGCCAAGTCAAAGTCCAGACCTGAATCCAATCGCGAATCTGTGTTTGAAAGAGCGGAAAAATTGCTGTTCACAAACGCTCTCCATCCAAACCTCACTGAGCTCGAGCTGTTTTGAAGGCAAGGAAAATGGGCAAAATTTCATTGTGTGAATGTGCAAAACTGATAGAGACATACCCCCAAGCGACTCTTGGCAGCTGTAATCCGCAGCAAAAGGTGGTGCTACAAAGTATTAACGCAAGGGGGCCGAATAATTTTGCACGCCCCACTTTTCAGTTTTTTATTTCTAAAAAAAAGTTTAAAATATCCAATAAATTTCGTTCCACTTCACGATTGTATCCCACTTGTTGTTGATTGTTCACAAAAAATTACAATTTCATATCTTTATGTTTGAAGCCTGAAATGTGGCAAAAGGTTGAAAAGTTCAAGGGGGCCGAATACTTTTGCAAGGCACTGTATGAGAAAGCTTTTCCCCCTGCTGTGACTTTTTTAATTCTAGGAACTAAAAGAAGTACTGCACCCTGCGAACGAAGTAGACGAGCTGGATTGTAAAACTCTGAGAGTTCACTCAGATAATGTGGGGCCAGGCCATGTAGAGCTTTAAGTCATAAGAAGTATTTTGTAATCAATGTGGAATTTAACTAGTAACCAGTGCAGTGATGATAGAACAGGAGTGATATGATAAAATTTTCTAGTTCGAGTTAGCACTCAGGTGGCTGCATTCTGAACTAATTGAAGTTTATTTGTAGATTTACTAGAGCATCCAGTAAGTAAAGCGTTACAGTAATCCAACCTTGAGGTTATAAACGCATGAACCAGTTTCTCTGCATCATTAAAAGGGAGGATATTTCTAAGTTTAGCAATATTGCGTAATTGAAAGAAAGCAATTCGAGTGATGCTGCTATCAAATGTGACACCTAAGTTTTTACAGATGGACTGGGCAATACTGAACAGCCATCTAGATTTAGGATAGATGTAGCCAACCTGTCTCTCACAGCCTTGGGTCCCACTAATAGAACCTCAGTTTTATCTGAGTTAAGAGAAAATGAAATAACATCCAATCTTTTATTTCCTTTACACAGTCCTCAGTTTCGTTGATTGTAAGGCCGGCATTAGGTTTGACTGATATGTACAGCTGTGTATCATCTGCATAGCAGTGGAAACTAATTCCATGTCTATGAATAACTGAGCCTAGTGGCAGCAAGTACGGATAGAATAAAAGCAGGCCAAGCACTGACCCCTGGGGCATGCCATACTTCACTTTTGAGAGCTTAGACCTTAGATTATTGATGTGAACAAACTGGTCGGTTAAGTAGGATTTAAACCAAGAAAGTGCTAATCCCTTAATACCACCAAGTTATTTAGTACCCTAATTAATGCTGTTTCAGTACTATGATGGGGCCTGAAGCCAGACTGAAATGTTTCATAAATACCATTCCTTTGGAGGCAACTGCAGAGCTGCTGATAGATGGCTTTTTCTAAGATTTTGGAAGAAATGGTAGATTTGCAATTGGTCTATAATTAGACATCACACAAGGGTCAAGATTGGCTTTTTTAATCAGTGGTTTGATAACGGCAGACTTAAAGGATTTGGGCACATAACCAAAGGTAAGGGATGAATTTGAAATAACTAACAGTGGCTCTATAATACTAGGTATTACTTCTTTGAGTAAAGGTGAAGGAATTGGATCTAATAAACATGTTGATGACTTAGATGAGCTGATCAGTGCGGATAGTTCAGTATTAGTAATTGGGGTAAAAGATTCTAATCTTGATTTACAGCTAATTAAACAGTTGTCCTCACTAGTGCTGCATCTGGAAGGTTGCCGAATAGTTTGGTGATGTGATGAGCATCGAGTTTTATGCCTAATGTTTTCTATCTTATCATTAAAGAAAGTCATGAAATCATTACTGTTAAAATTACACATAACAGGAGAATTACTTTCTGTAGGGTTTTTTGTTAATTTGGAGACTGTATTAAAGAGAAATATTGGATTATTCTTATTTTTCTCTATGATTGAGGAGAAGTATGCAGCTTTAGCTTTAGTAAGGGCATGATTATACTCTCCAAATTAAAACAGGATTTAGAGGATATTGTTTATTCTGGAGGAATATGATTTTGCCTTCAACTTCCACTATATTGCAAAAGACATCACGTTACAAGTAAGCAGTGTGGGTAGTTTAATGTAATCATATAGAGTGAGTATGCACTGGTCTTCAGAGCGAATAATGTCAGCATGTGATAGTGACCTGTCCCTAAGGCAACACCGAGACTTTGACCTGGGTCACTGCACTGGTTAGCTGGCATCTTAGCCAGGTTTGTTGTTGTTACGGTCACGAGGACAGAGGCAGACGAGATTGCAGGTCCCAGTTGGACAAAAATAAAACATCTTTATTTATCCACAAAATACAGATTATAGAAATAACAAATAAACGCACCAATAACCAAACACAGTAACTCAGAATTTAGACTAAAACAAAAACCTGGCATGGGAACCGAAAAAACTAAGCAATACACTGAACTAAGAAAAAACACAGCAAAAACAAAACCTGCCGTGGTAGCTGAAAGAAAATCAAAGAAAACAACCGGTTCCGGGCTTGAGTCCAAAAACCGAGCAAACAAAGTTCAAGAAACAACCCCGACAAAGACAATAGGACCAGGCAAGCAAAAACAAAAATCCACCGGCTTACTTGCCGTGGCGTGGTGTGGCTTGAAGCGTATCGCGCTACCGTAGCTTAGCATACACAAAGGACAAGGTTTGGCATGAAATTCGGAAATGCCACTGTAACGTTCACTGAATGCAATGTATAATGCTCCCGCAACGCAACTGGGGAAAACCAAGAACTTAAACACACAACCTCCAGCCGCACGCGGCAGCAATTAACCAGAAATAACCAATAAAAGCGTCTCACGACAACGCAACACAGCCGGCGAAAAACAAGGGCGCCGCCATGTTCAAAGCCGCGGCAAATTGTGGGGGATGTAGTCCGCCCCCACAGAAGCTGGCACAGGAGCTGAGGTCGGTGCGACGTGCCCAGCCACGAACCCAGGAGACCCTGCGACCACGGACACACCACTAACCGGCACGACTATGGGGCGAGGCGACGCGACAGGCTTAGAAACTGGACAAGTGTGTCCAACCACCAGGTTTTCGAGAGCTAGCAGCTCATCTACAGGGCTAAGCAGCACGAGCAGCTCGAAAGCGAGGCTATGTACAAGTCCGGGCTCGAGGACCGAGCTAGTGGGCACATGGGGCTCGGACATCGGCCTGACGAGACAAGGCGCAAGACTAGAAGGCGCTGGTGGCTCACCCACAACGCTAGCCGGTGCGGTAAGCTCGGAGATGGGGCTAGCAAACTTGAAAACGGGCATACTCGATGCTAGCGGCTCACCTACGGGGCTAACCGGCGCAACTGCAGGGCGAGGTGAGGCAACGCACTCGGAAACAAGACTAACATAGCCAACTAGAGTGTAGTGAGACACTGATGGCTCAGATACTGGACAAAGTGGCCCTGACGGCCCAGACATGGGGCTGAGTAACCTTAAAAGTCCTGGATCAGGACTAAGTGGCCCTAATGGCTCGGACATGTGGCTAAATGGCCATGATGGACCAGGCATGGGGTAAACTCGCTCACACACTGAGCAATGAGATACTGGTGACTCCTTAGCAGAGCTTACAGGCTTGAGAACCAGGTTAACGGTTGCTAGCTGCTAGTTGCTAGCTGCTCATTAGCGAGACCGAGTGGCGCGGGAGGCCTGGAAAAGGGGTTAGCAGACTTGAAACCCAAGTTCCGGGCTTGATTCCAAAAAGAAAACAAAGCAAACAAAGTCCAAGAAACAGCCGCGACAGAGACAAGGATAGCAAAGGCAAGCAAAAACAAAAATCGACCGGCTTACTTGCCGTGGCGTGGCGTGGTGTGGCGTGGCTTGAAGCGTATCGCGCTAGCGTAGCTTAGCATACACAATGGACGAGGCTTGACATGAAACTCGGAAACGCCACTGTAACGTTCGCTGAATGCGATGTATAATGCTCCCGCCAGGCAGCAATTAACCAAAAATAACCAATAAGAGCTTCCAACAACAACGCAACACAGCCATCGAAAAGCAAGGGCACCGCCATGTTCAAAGCCGCGTTGAATTGTGATGGATGTAGTTCGCCCCCACAATCGCCGCAAACAAAATAAAAACGGGGGGCAGGGCATGAACCCTTACAGAAATCTGACAAATTCTCTACCATCAAACAACAAAATACGTAAAATACTTTGTAAAATACAGCAGCAACCTCAGACTAACCATTTTCACTTTCAATACAGTATTCAATAAATTACATATGATACTCAACAACCTATTATTAAATAAGCTTTGTGTTAATGATTTTGCTCAACTGTTAGTTACTGTTAGTGTATTAAACATGTTTAAGGTCGGCTGTCATACACAGTGGGGCAAAAAAGTTTTTAGTCAGCCACTGATTGTGCAAGTTCTCCTACTTAGAAACATGAGAGAGGTGTGTTATTTTCATCATAGGTACACTTCAACTGTGAGAGACAAAATGAGAAAAAAATCCAGGAAATCACATTGTAGGATTTTTAAGTATTTGGTCACCCACAAACAAGCAGGATTTCTGGCTCTCACAGACCTGTAACAACTTCTTTAAGAAGCTCTTCTGTCCTCTACTTGTTACCTGTATTAATGGCACCTGTTTGACCTCATTATCTGTATAAAAGACACGTGTCCACAGCCTCAAACAGTCAGACTCCAAACTCAACCATGGCCAAGACCAAAGAGCTGTTCAAGGACACCAGGAAAAAAAATTGTAGACCTGCAGCAGGCTGGGAAGAGTGAATCTACAATAGGCAAGCAGGTTGGTGTGAATAAATCAACTGTGGGAGCAATTGTAAAAAAATTGAAGACATACAAGACCAATGATAATCTCCCTCGATCTGGGGCCCCACGCAAGATCTCATCCCGTGGGGTCAAAATGATCATGAGAATGGTGAGCAAACATCCCAGAACTACATGGAGGGACCTGATGAATGACCTGCAGAGAGCTGGGACCAAAGTAATAAAGGCTACCATCAGTAACACACTGATGGTACAAAGTATTGAGGTGAACTTTTGTTATTGACCAAACTTTTTTCCCACCATGATTTACAATTAAATTCTTTAAAAATCCTACAATGTGATTTCCTGGATTTTTTTCTCATTTTGTCTCTCATAGTTGAAGTGTACCTATGATTAAAATTACAGATCTCTCTCATGTTTCTAAGTAGGAGAACTTGCACAATCAGTGGCTGACTAAATACTTTTTGCCCCACTGTATATTAAACTCCGGTTTGCGATACAATCACTTTCCAGTTGATTTATGGGACCGTAACCACATCAAGGAGCATTTGTATTTTTTGTTTGTAGGTAGAAGCTACATCTCTGTCAGTGTATAATGGGGAACAACAGAAATAGAGTTCATTATATTCAACATTGTAGTCCATGGACAAACCTGTAACACACATATACAACAATACAAGAACCAAATCCTATGCAGCAACAAACATGAAAAAAATGCACTAGCCAGTAAATAGCCAAATGATTAGAACTGGCTGTAAACTAGCAACTACTACTACTCCATAGACATGCTTATGATCATTTCTGTTTGGCTCATAGAACAAATGCACTTTGTATGAGTTTAAATGGAAGAAAAGGCCCTGTTGTGGCATTCCAGACAATCGCATCTTGTGCTTACAGTGTAAGTCGGGAACCTCATTTACAGCCATGATAAACTGCCAGATGTTCAATATAAGCTCATCAGTTTTGGCTACAGAACCAAGAACTCCAAGTATTCAGTGACAGAATAGTTACTGGAATGTTAAATGACATGCAGAATTGTGGCAAACAAAGTTAAGCTTCTTGCTCAATGGACCAACAGTGGGATTTGAGCTCAAAACCTTTTGGGTAGAGCCACTAATCAAAGGTGTACCACGTAACCTAGGCTTTACCTGTTTGGTTTATTTTCCTACAACTAAACAACAGGAACATATCAGGCTGTGACTGCACTGTAAACCCAACAATCTGATAAACATTTCCTTTTCCATGTAACAAATGTAATCAGAAAATCTAAAACAACATGAGCAGAAAGGCAATGAATGTAACATTACCACAGCAACGAAAAACATGCAAGCCATGAGGAAGCAGAAATAGTTTGGCACGTTAACCAAATTTTAAGTTGCTATGTTTGCATTTTTCGGCGGTTCGGCTTCATTTTGTGCCCCCACTTACAGTGGGGCAAAAAAGTTTTTAGTCAGCCACTGATTGTGCAAGTTCTCCTACTTAGAAACATGAGAGAAGTCTGTAATTTTCATCATAGGTACACTTCAACTATGAGAGACAAAATGAGAAAATCACATTGAAGGATTTTTAAAGAATTTAATTGTAAATCATGGTGGAAAATAAGTATTTGGTCACCCACAAACAAGCAAGATTCCTGGCTCTCACAGACCTGTAACAAGTTCTTTAAGAAGCTCTGCTGTCTGCCACTCGTTACATGTGTATTAATGGCACCTGTTTGACCTCGATATCTGTATAAGAGACACCTGTCTACAGCCTCAATCTGTCAGACGCTAAACTCAACCATAACCAAGACCAAAAAGCTGTTGAAGGACTCCAGGAAGAAAATTGTAGACCTGCAACAGGCTGGGAAGAGTGAATCTGCAATAGGCAAGCAGGTTGGTGTGAATAAATCAACTGTGGGAGCAATTGTAAGAAAATGGAAGACATACAAGTCCATTGATAATCTCCCTTGATCTGGGGGTCAACGCAAGATCTCATCCCGTGGGGTCAAAATGATCATGAGAATGGTGAGCAAAAATCCCAAAACTACACGGAGGGACCTGATGAATGACCTGCAGAGAGCTGGGACCAAAGTAACAAAGGCTACCATCAGTAACACACTACGTCGAGAGGGACTCAGATCCTGCAGTGCCAGGCATATGGATGATCCAGAAGAGGACTGGGAGAATATCATGTGGTCAGATGAAACCAAAATAGAACTTTTTGGTAAAAACTCAACTCGCTGTGTTTGGAGAAAGAAGAACTCTGAGTTGCGCCATACCTAGTGTGAAGCATGGGGGTGGAAACATCATGCTTTGGGGCTGTTTCTCTGCAAAGGGGACAGGACGACTGATCCATGTTAAGGGAAGAATGAACGGGGCCATGTATCGTGAGATTTTAAGCCAAAACCTCCTTCCATCAGTGAGAGCATTGAAGATGGAACGTGGCTGGGTCTTCCAGCATGACAATGATCCCAAACACACCGCTCGGGCAACGAAGGAGTGGCTCCATAAGGCAGACTCAATAGCACATATTATAAATGTACATTTTAAACATTTAGCTCATCATTATGAACTTTTTGGTGATTCATCCTGATGACGACTAAAAGTGTTTTAAAGCTTGAAGCATCAACTTGTATCCATTTATACCACACGCACAGAACATACAAACCCTCGTGGTCCAGATTCCAGTACCTTAACTGCTAAGCCACAGTCTTTCACAGTATAAGTTTAGATGGTTATTATTCTACTATTTTATGGATTGTTTGTACCTGAACATTTTATAAATGGCTCTGTGGATCCGAGGAGGAGAGGAAACAACAGAGGGTAAAGGACCGTGAAGACGAGAACACCATGTTTTTACTCAGGCTTGTGCCGAGTATGAAAAGGTCGGCAGCAAAGAGGCAGACTGAAAATACAGGAGCTGCTTCATGAGGCACAGAATTCCCTGATTCGTCAGGGAGGTTTGTCACTGGCAAATTGAACTGAGGGTGAATACAATAATGTGACATTTTCACCATCCAAAAATCACATTTGGTGTGGAAGATACCGGCATTAAACACGATCTCGAATAAATTTATTGCAATAAGACTAGCATTCCAGAGCTTTACCCACTGAACAAAGGTCTGACATGTAACCCATGAAGTACTGCTTAGGTTCGTCTTCCTCTTTGTTTTAGATGATGCACAGCCACACGATAAGGACATTAATCAGTTTTTACTCTGTTCATTCTCAGTTTTGTCTAAAGTGTGTTAAAATACAATTAAGATTAATTCCAAATGTTTCATGAGAAACCCAGAAGAAATCCATGAGCTCCATGTAATCCTTTCAACAACGTCAATCATGTCTCTGTCATAAAATAAGAATGTAAACAACCAAGCTGACAGCAGTTTAAGCAGTTAAAGAAGGAGAAGAATAACATGGTAGATTGTGTATGATTAGATCATTTTACTCAGTGCCTACTCCAGATAAAGATTTACTGTATTTGAAGTTTTACTGACCATGAGTAGTGTATCTGTAATCCATATAAAGTACTGGGCCACTCAGCTCTGTGTGTGAGATCTAAAACATCTGCACTAACGTAACCCAAAAGATGCTGGAGGTCAAAATGTTCTTCTTGCTTTTGTGCACACATAGAGGAAGTGGGAACAAAGGCTTATCCAGTGACTGGCCAAAGGCCTTGGGCATACTGACAACTACATAACAAATGCCTGTTGTTGAATTCGACTGTTATGCCCGGCAATTTGCTCTGCCACATCTGAGAAGAGACTTATACTTAGTAGCAAGTATTTCAGGATTTCCCACATTCAGCCTGATATGATAAAGAAATTTGGGAATGAAATACATCACAAGATGTTACGATACAGTGCAGAACATACATACACTAAGGGCCAAAAGTCTTAAACCACCAGTGAAAATGCTTCTATTTAGTATTTTTCTCAAAGTGAATACAAGGTTTTTTATTAGAAATCACATAATTGGCATAACATAATTTGACTACAAAAATAATCTTTGTGGAAAACTTTCAGAATATATTAGTATTGGTATGTTCCCCTTCTGCTGTAAAGACCTTGGGGTTTTAAGCATAGTGGTGCATTGCCGATGTGGTTGTCAATGACCACAAAATTCGCATGCATCACATTTGAAAAACGGTCTTTTGCGCATTTGCATAGCCCTTTCACCACATGCGGCACATTAAAGTGAGCAGAGCTAGAAAAAGATCCCAGCCAAAATGGTCAATTAACAGAATTACTACAGTTTAGGATCCACTTTGTTCGGCTTGCAAATCAGTATTCACAAATGGACTGGGCTGAAATATCTGAACTAGTAATATAATAGATTGTAAGAGCATTTACAGATGAAGGTAATTCTGTAGGTGAGTATTGTTATTAATATTATTGCGATGCATGGTTGGCAGGGTGGCGCAGTGGTTAGTGTGGATGCATCACAGCTCCAGCATGCCCAGTTCGATCTGCCTATGTGGAGTTTGAATATCCGTTATTTCAAATAGAGAGCAGATATTTACCAGACATAAAAGTTAGACAATGACTATGATTAGCAGATATATAGAATTAAATGCCTGTTTCATTGGATCATGAATTCATTTTCTTATCTACTTAATCCTAGTCAGGATCGCAGGACAGCCTAGCCATCGGCACAAGGTGCAAAGCAGGAAAAACCCTAGACAGGGTGCCAAACCATCACAGGGCACATACAATGGTGTAAAAAAGTGTTTGCCCCCTTCCTGATTTCCTATTTTTTCGCATGTTTGTCCCACTTAAGTGTTTCGGAACATCAAACCAATTTAAAAATTAGTCAAAGACAACACAAGTAAACACAAAATGTAGTTTTTAAATGAAGGTGTTTATTATTAAGGGAGACAAAAATCCATACCTACATGGCCCTGTGTGAAAAAGTGATTGCCCCCCTTCCTTGTTAAAACATAACATAACTATGGTTTATCACACCTGAGTTCACTGTCTCTAGCCACACCCAGGCCTGGTTATTGCCACACCTGTTCTCAATCAGGACATCACTTAAATAGGACCTGCCTGACAAAGTGAAGTACACCAAAAGATCCTTAAAAGCTACACATCATGCCGAGATCCAAAGAAATTCAGGAACAATTGAGAAAGAAAGTCATTGAGATCTATCAGTCTGGAAAGGGTTATAAAGCCATTTCTAAAGCTTTGGTACTCCAGCGAACCACAGTGAGAGCCATTATCCACAAATGGGTGAAGACATGGAACAGTGGAGAACCTTCCCAGGAGTGGCCGGCCGACCAAAATTACCCCAAGAGCGCAGCGACATCTCATCCAAGAATTCACAAAAGACCCCACAACAACATCCAAAGAACTGCAGGCCTCACTTTCCTCAGATAGGTCAGTGTTCATGCCTCCACCATAAGAAAGAGACTGGGCAAAAATGGAGTTCCAAGACGAAAACAACTGCTGAGCAAAAAGAACATTAAAACTCATCTCATTTTTCCAGAACACATCTTGATGATCCCCAAGACTTTTGGGAAAAAAGTCTGTGGACTGAAGAGACAAAAGTTGAACTCTTTGGAAGGTGTGTGTCCCATTACATCTGGTGAAAAAGTAACACAGCATTTCAGACAAAGAACATTATAGCAACAGTAACATATGGTGGTGGTATTGTGATGGTCTGGGGCTGTTTTGCTGCTTCAGGACCTGGAAGACTTGCAGTGATAAATAGAACTATGAGTTCTGATGTCTACCAAAAGATCCTGAAGGAGAATGTCCAGCCATCTGTTCGTGACCTCATGCTGAAACGAACTTGGGTTCTGCAGCAGGACAATGATCCAAAACACACCAGCGAGTCCACCTCTGAATGGCTGAAGAAAAACAAAATGAAGACTTTGGAGTGGCCTAGTCAAAGTCCTGACCTGAATCCTATTGAGATGCTGTGGCATGACCTTAAAAAGGCCGTTCATGCTGGAAAACCCTCCAATGTGGCTGAATTACAACAATTCTGCAAAGATGAGTGGCCAAAATTCCCCCACAATGCTGTAAAAGACTCATTGCAAGTTATCACAAATGCTTGGTTGCAGTTGTTGCTGCTAAGGGTGGCCCAACCAGTTATTAGGTTTAGGGGACAATTACTTTTTCACACAGGGCCATGTAGGTTTGGATTTTTTCTCCCTTAATAATAAACACCTTCATTTAAAAACTGAATTTTGTGTTTACTTGTGTTGTCGTTGACTAATATTTAAATTGGTTTGATGTTCCTAAACACTTAAGTTTGACAAGGGGCAGGCCAAGTTACAGGCCTGTGAGAGCCAAAAATCTTGCTTGCTTGTGGGTGACCAAATACTTATTTTCCACCATAATTTACAATTCAATTCTTTAAAAATCCTACAATGTGATTTCCTGGATTTTTTTTCTCATTTTGTCTCTCATAGCTGAAGTGTACCTATGACGAAAATTACAGACCTCTCTCATGTTTCTAAGTAGGAGAACTTGCACAATCAGTGGCTGACTAAATACTTTTTGCCCCACTGTACATCTCAGCAAATCAATCTCCTACACCATTCATCCTCTGATAATCAAAACTTCATGTTTGTACTGAGCTGCAGACTAACATTCCAGTGTTACACTTTTATGGTTTTGAAGACATTGTGCATTAATATGGAATTCATTGAAGGTGTGCGCATATCGGCAATTTTGCAACGCATTTGAGCGTGGCTTAGCCAATCAGATTTAGAAACTGGAACCATCTGTTTAAAAAATATTACTAATTAATAAAAATAAAGATTAAGCATTAAGCAGATAAGAAAGTCAATGCATGGATTACCACACTACGGTACGCCTGTGTCTTTGTATCGTCCAGTACGTAAATTCGATCATGTCAATGGCGAAACAGTCTGAACTGTACGGCCTCAGCTGGAAGTGTTTGTTCAGCATGTATTTTATGTTTGTGCGTGGTGTGTCTGCATAAATATGTCTCTTCCTGTACAAGCAAGCTACCCTACCAGCAGCAACATTGAAGGTGCCAAACATGTAAGCATGTGGTTTTAGGGTTCATATATGACTTCTGAGAACCAGCTTTGCACAGAGAGAGAAACTCAATGTCTATTAGTCAGGAAAGATCATCTTGGTCATTCAGAGCAAACCACCACTTCTGCAGCACAACTCTGAGGCGTTTTTTTGATAGGTGAGTCATGCTCTATTAAATATAATCCCACAAACTTTTGAACTCATGGAAAATGTAAAAAATAAACAAAACAAAAGAAAACAACAACAACAACAACAAAAAAACGCTCAACAGGTTCAGATTAAGTATACAATGGAAAATGTGAGAGTGCGTAGCTCCTTACATTTTATAGGTCATTACTAACAAAATAATACTTGTATGTAAATTATTATTGCAAATACAAAAACATTATTAATGTAAATGATTAGATTTGTAGGAGCTGCTGTAGTACGGGTGACATTGCTTTCGAGGAAATTGTGTTTGTACATGTAGTTTTTGACCTTTTTTAATAAGGCTTATAGTGTAGATAAAAATATATTTAAAAATACAAAAATAATTAGATATTCAAGAATCCTTGGTTGATAATAAAAGACAATTTGCCATTAGTGTAGTAAAAGAGGCCACTTTATGAACTAATTATACCAATATGTTCATGCTTTCTATTATTAGAGCATACGATAATACTGACCAAAACAATGTTGTGTTATCTTCATATACATTAACATTTAAAATGCATTAACATTTGAAAAAAAGCTATTTTAAGCAGATTTTGTTATTGTTCCATTGCAGCTGAACTGTATTGTCTTTCACTGTATACTGCAGACACTTAAATATCTGTATTGTTTGAAAACATTTGTTTCAGTTAGAAATGACAGAAGCGACCAGTGTGAGTTGGCTGTATATTTCGAGTCATTATTGTTGCCAATTTAAAGGATCATCATTCAAAAATTAAATCCAGCAATCTTTCGTTATTCATGCCCAAATTACGCTTGCCTGCTCTTTAGCCTGCTCTTTAGCCACTGCAGCTTTAGATCACCTGAGGTTTTTTTCAGATGTAATAGATCAAAGATGAAATGAATCTGCTCATCTCGGAGCTGTTACACAGAAAGCCCACCTTCCTGCCAGCTGTAACAATGTGTGGGAATAACACGATAACTTAACTTTCCCTGGTGAACTCATTAACCTATTAGTTCTTTCTGGATGGGATTACATTTATATGGAGTCCTGGGGTAATTTTTTATTTCAAAACAGCCAATTTTATTTCCATCCAAATTGGAAAAGTCAGTGTTTTGCTCCCTCATTGAGAAAATGTCAAGCTTTAATCATGTTAGTGCCCCCCACCCCACTCTGGCACACGTACACGTCTTTTGCTGCCAAACTCCACTAGAATTAACACTAACTTCTACAAAATTGCACCTTGTTATTGAACAAACATGGTTCAACATGAACTTTTTTTCCAACTTGCCCAGTCGGATTGCCCAGAAAGTTCATGGGCCCAAACAAATATCTACTGTCCTGAACAAATATTTGTATTTTAAAGTTCTGTTTGCATATAAATAAGCAAACATAACCTAACATATTTAATTAAGGTTATTTTTCGTAAAATATGCATACATTTTCACAATATATACTGCTCAAAAAAATAAAGGGAACACTTGGAGTTATATTGTGTTTTTTAAGTGTTCCCTTTATTTTTTTGAGCATTATACCTTCACTTATTTTCTTTCTGTTCTAAGATCCCCATAAAACGTCATAGATCACCATGTTAAACCTAATGATTGAAATTTAGCAGCATTTAGCAGACACAGAGCGACTTACAATCTTACAATCCAAGCAATTGTGGGTTAAGGGCCTTGCTCAGGACCCAACAGTGGCAGCTTGGCAGAGGTAGGATTTGAACCCTGGACCTTTTGGTCCATAGTCCAGTACCTTCACCGCTAGGCTACCACTGCTAGGCTACTCCCTTGCTGAGTCCCCCTTACTATTTGCTGTGTGCATTTCAGTTCAAAGCTATTTCTTTGTTGCTAGCCAACAAGGGTTATATCGGGCAAATATTTGGTTGCTCCATTAACATAACCGCACACACAACACTTTCACAATGTGTGTTTTACTTGGTCGAAAGCTGGCCCAGTGTAACCCAGGAGATCAGTGCCAAATTGTAGAAAAGAAGGAAAGAGAGAAAAGTAACGGTCACAAGAAGACAAACACGTCCCATTGGTTACTGACAAAGAATTATGTTCTTCTGACCTGAAGTGCACACTACAAACCACGTATTTATGGAATGGAAATGATTTTAACAAAACACTGAAGTCTTAAGAAGTGTCGATGTGGACAAACTGGCCACAATACTGATTCTGACAACACAACAAACTCCAAACTGGATTTCCTTTTATTCAGTGTCCTGATAATTCTGATCGAGCAAGATTTCCCTGTTTTACTAAATAAAACCCATACCTGTTACAGGTCACTGGCAAAGTTTATCTACGCTTAATCTAATTCTTTTGTTTTTGCTCTACAGAATCAACCAGGATTATGAATGACACTCAGACAGAATACTCCCTTTACTATGGCAATGACAGTTATGGTGCTTATGATGATGCTAGCTCAGCTATGCCTCACACGCCTCACACTCCACCGGTTTGCACAGATGCGATGTGCGTTATCTTGGCGACAGTCAACGTGATCATCTTCATTCTTGGCATTGCTGGGAATGGTTTGGTGATCTGGATCACAGGGATTAAGATGAAGAAATCCATCAACACCACATGGTACCTCAGCCTGGCTGTGTCTGACTTCCTGTTCTGTGCCTTTTTGCCCTTTTCCGTAGTCCATCTGGTGAAAGGAAGCTGGCTGTTTGGGCGCTCCATGTGCAAATTCGCATCCTTCATCTTGTTCCTCAATTTGTTCAGCAGCATCTTCCTCCTCGTCATCATCAGCGTGGATCGCTGCATTGTTGTTATGTTTCCTGTATGGGCTCAGAACAACCGGACTATGAGGAGGGTGTCAGGGACGGTCGTCCTAGTTTGGATCGTCTCAGCAGCACTCAGCTCACCCGCAGCCATATTCCGAGAGATTTATCCACATCGGATTCATTCGCACATCACACTCTGCTTCAACAACTACACGGACAAAGAACGTGTTGCCATTGTGGCTTGTCGATTCATTTTAGGATTCATGATCCCGTTGATCATCATCATCTCTTGTTATGTTGTTATCATGAGAAAGCTGAAAACCAATCAGATGGCAAAGTCCAAAAAGCCTTTTAAGGTCATGACTGTGCTGATTGTAGTTTTCTTCATCTGCTGGCTGCCGTATCACATTTTCAATCTACTGGAACTAAACTCGGAGTACAAGAGCATCCTACCTACCGGGCAAAAAGTTGGCACCACCCTCGCCAGCGCCAACAGCTGTCTAAATCCGTTCCTGTACGCATTCATGGGGAAGGACTTTAAGAAGCAATGTAACCGGCTTCTGTCGAAAATTGAGAACGCAATGGAGGAAGAGGGCAGGAGCACGACGCGAGCGACATCCATTATCAACTCAGTCGAGTGCAAACTGTCAACTGCCGTCTGAAGCTTCCAGAGTCTTTAAAATTCAATGAATGAAACAGATGCCTCTCAAGTTCAGACCCAGCCCAAAAACAAATAAGTGTTGGATGGGTGTGTGTGTTGGGAGTGCGGCATCAGTTCAGCTACAAATCAAATATGGTCAAAACTAGAACATGAAGTGTAACTCTTATTACAGTAGGTCTTTTGTAATGGATGTGATTTGAAGGGTTTGCCTCACAGCTCCAGAGACCCGGGTTCCTAACCAGAGATCCTAACCAGGTGGTGTGGAGTGAGCATGTTCTCCTCATGGCTGCATGGGTTTTCTCCAGGCATTCTGGCCACATTCCCAATACATGCAATGGGTCTCTTAAAAGTGCCCTAAAATTGAAGTGGACATAGAAACTGAGTGTGTGAAATAGATGAAATTTTTTTTTTCATGATTTCAGCTAAAGTGAAATCTCTGCATAAAAGTATGTGCATATAAAATGTAATATTTGAATTTTAATGAACATTTATACTGTAAATACTGCTCTGGGGACATCACTGAGGAGATGTGCAAATAAACTAGAAAGATACCACAATACAACAATACCTAAACTAAGCAAATTCATCATAATCCCAACCAGCCATAAACAAACTCATTTCTCTGTTACCTTCATCAATAATACAGCTGGATTTCTTCTCTTTAAGTTTTGGCGAGTGTCCCAGCAAGTGTTGGCAACCCTGGATGGAAAGCATTGTAAATGAGGGATCACACACCCTTTCCTTCCATGGGCTCATTTATAGTAGACGAATATTGCATCTGGCGTGCATTCAGGAAGTGGCAGGAAAATACTGAATATGGAAAAAACTCAAAGTTTTTGGTGTCCATAACATTAATAAATATAGAAATTTAATGTGAATTCATGACTTTTGTTAGCGCAGTCACGGGACAGCTTCAGAGACACGGGTGAAAGCTCCGACACAGAGTTTGCATGTTCTCCCTGTTTCTGTTTCCTTTACGTGCTTTGATTTCCTCTCACATTCCAAAGACAATCGCCCTCTCTGAAGCATCCCAGAGTCCAGCATAGGCCCAGCGCTGGATAGACACCCTGTCTAGGGTCGGTTCCTGCCTAATTCCCTGTGCTACCAGTTAGGCTCTGGCACCCTGAACTGGACTATGCCCTTATGGAAAGTGAACGAGTGAGTGACTTTTGTACCCAAAGACACTTTAATTACAGTTCTCATTTTTTATGTTTGACAAAATTCTCTACACGTAGTGTGCCCTGACAATTAGCTCAGGGAAAGCAATGTGTGTGTGTGTGTGTGTGTGTGTGTGTGTGTGTGTGTGCACTGTCTGAATATACAAACAACGAGAGTGCAACGAGAGTGCAACGAGCGACCAATCAGCAGTTCAGGATGATGGAGCTCTGTTTTTGTGTCAATCAGTTGTCTAGTTTGTGGCCTTGGAGAGAACGCTGAAGAAAAGCACTTCTTCCAAACGGTTAGCTTAAGCAAATATGGCAATTGTTGCAAAATTCACTGATGTGGCCTTTAATTGTAACGCTGTATGACAAGCTATTATTATTTTTTATCTGTGCATGTCAGAAACAACAGTTTGACCACAATCACGATCTCAGTTAAGTATTATCTAAAGACGGGCTCCACTTCTGAGAATAAAGGAAGTTGTTCAAACCTCACTTTTATCTGTGAAGATCTAATTTTCAAATGGTTACAGTACAAATAACTCAGCACATACGCATGTGAGTAGTTCAGTACGGCATGGCCAGTCTGAGTCATTTCTGCAACATTCTTGTAGTTCATGTCATTTTGGATGAAATCTGTTTAATATGCTGATTACAGTTGCTTGTGAAGTTCTTACGGATGCTTGTGTAAAATAAAAATAGGATAAAAATAAATGTAAGCCACTCTATGTGTACGTGTGTGGAGTTATTTAAGAACTGCTTAGAATTTGGCATTAGCCCCTTTTAATTTCAGGACACGGAACCCTAGAGTGACCCAACTAAATAATGCGATTATATGTGTATTTTTACATTTCTGTTCATTTAAACTATTACTATAATCTTATTAAATAGATAACATGAGTTTAATTCTTACATATAACATCTAGGCAGGCCAAGGAGGTTTGGTCCCTTTTTTGAGTCTTGGTCCTCCCAAGGTTTCTTCCTTATAACATTTAGGGTGTTTTTCCTTGCCACTGTCACCATAGGTTTGCTCAATTTGGGATTGGCCTTAGATAATAGAAGATAGGAAATTGTAAAGCTGCTTTGAGACAATGCTCCACTGTAAAAAGCGCTATAGAAATAAATCTGACTTTGACTTTGGATCAAAAACAGCTTAAAGATGGTTTTCTTACATTACCACCACGCAAACAGATAAAGTATCTGCTGTTATCTCAGCTGTTTTCCGCCATTCAATAAACAGAGGGGATAAAAATCTACAATTCTCTTTGCCTGACGTTGTACGTCATGTGACTTTCCATGCAGTGAGACGTTAGTTTTTGCGTCTATTTCAACGTTTCGATTTAAGTTGATTACCAGGTATGTACTTCATGCATAGGTAATGAAGTATAGACTTCATGGCAAGGTTGCAATCTCTTGCTTTATTTCCAAGAAGTCTCAGAGAGGAACTAAGTGTGAGGAAACGGACAGACCAAGGTTTACCCCTATCATTAAGAGCAAAGACACTTGTACAGCAACACTGAAGTCATTTAAAAGGTGAGCTATTCTTCAATCTTAGATCAACCAGACATCACAATTTTCACATCATTTTTTTTACCTGGTGCATGTTTTTGTTCTGAATTTTTTCTCTTTCCATCTACAGCACAGAACCACGAGGCATCATGAATACACCCCCGGTGACTGAATACTTCTACGATGAATACGCCGAGTACGATGGAGTCATAATCTCAAACCCACCACCTTTTGATTTGTTTTTAGCGCTGGCGATCATCAATGCCATCATCACAATTTTAGGCATTTCTGGGAACGGATTAGTGATCTGGATCACAGGATTTAAGATGAAGAAATCAGTCTGCTCCGTCCTGTACCTCAGCCTGGCTGTGTCCGACTTCCTGTTCTCCGTCTCCTTGGCTATCTCCATCGTCTACTTTGTTCAAAACGACTGGGCCTTTAACATCTTCCTGTGCAAGTTCACGTCCTTCTTCTTGTTCCTCAACATGTTCAGCAGCGTCTACCTCCTCGTTATCATCAGCATGGATCGCTGCCTTTTTGTCATGTTTCCTGTATGGGTTCGGAACAACAGGACTATAAGACGAGCTTTAGTGGTGGTGGGGATAGCTTGGATCATCTCAGCAACGCTTAGCGTGCCCGAAGCCACGTTCCAGAACATTAAAAGGGACTATTCGACTCACGCAGTAATGTGTTTCTACAGATACATTCACAAAGACTTTATTGGGATAGTGATAAGTCGATTCATGTTTGGATTCACCATCCCATTCCTGGTCATTATCCTATGTTATCTCATCATCATCCAGAAGCTGACGGTCAATCAGACGGCAAGGTCCACGAAGTCATTTAAGACCATGACGGGTCTGATTGTTGTTTTTTTTATCTGCTGGCTGCCCTATCACATTTTTACTTTACTGCAGCTGAACTGGAAACAAAGCCAGTACATGGACATCAGTGTTATCTATATTGGACACATCCTGTGCACCACTCTTGCTGGTGCCAACTGCATTCTGAATCCGTTCCTTTATGCATTCATGGGGAAGGACTTTAAGAGGACATGTCACTCTCTTCTCTCTAAGATTCAGCACACAATTCGGGAGAGAAAACGCATAGTGTGAGTGACTTATGATATCAATAGCCTATACAGAATACCTTGTCCATTAAGGCCCTGCAACCTAAGGATGGGAGATGTCTGATTTGTAGCCAGATGAGGTCAGGTCCAGATCACAGTAAGAACTCTGACGTCACACAGAACTTTGTTCCTGGTGCTTGAATGTCTTTGATTACCTATGTTGTAATATTTGCCTTAATAGACTGTACATAAAATATACAATCAATAACTGTAACGTGATATCCATATACCAGTTTATAATATATTGTTTTCCCTTGGGACGTTCCATAGATTGACTCGCTGGTTTTCTTTTTCTCTCATTTATTGCTCGGTGTTTCTAAATGCTTACAGTCTTAGGCGAAAGTTGTACCTCTGGTCAAATTCCATGTTTTGTTAACCCACGCTTTAACCCCACTTATATGACCAGTGGTCCCCAGAGCCTATTTGTGGAATTCACAGGACACAGGTGAGCCTCAGTGAGGTACGAGTACCCTCAACGGGGTATGAGTCCTTCATAGGATGGGTATGGGTCCCTGTTGCATCGCAGGGGATTGTTCTCCCGTCCAGCCTCTTCTTACTTGGGTACAGGCAAGATAGTGTATGTGGAAACGTGGTTATAGTTACATGTTCCTAATTGGACCTTTTTAAACGCTTGCGTTTCACCGGGCTGCACTAAAGTTCTACGAGTTCTGTTAGAACCTATTTGCAAAGCATCTAACAAGAAGCTATAGTAAGGATTCAAATTCAGCCGTGATTGGTTGATGGTTGGACAATGGTTAAGGAGCTCAGATCCAGTTGTACCAAGGAAAAAACTTCTCAGCTATATTATGACTCATTCTTGATAAAGGCTGGTGCTGAATGCTGTAAATGTAAGTACTGGACCTGAAAGTCCATGAAAGGAGCAGAAGGTCCAGGGTTCAACTCCCACCTCCGCCAAGCTGCCACTGTTAGGTTCTTGAGCAAGGCCCTTAACTTTCAAATGCTTGGATTCTAATACTGTCCACGTTGGAAGTCGCTCTGCATAATGCCATCTGCTAAATGACTAAATGTAAAGTTGTTGTGGGTTTTGGGAGGTAGTTTTTAAGTCTATGGACTAGTAATTGCAAGATTGTGAGCTCTTCCATACTGATGTTGTTGCGCATTTGAGCAAGAAGTTCATGCTTTTTCAACTGTAAATAAATCTGGATAACAGTACCTGTTAAATGTTGTAAGGACCTGAGGATAGATGCACCTGATCGGTGTATGTATCCTGTATCTATGGTCATTGTTGGGGAGTAACAGAATACATGTACCAGTAATATGTATTTAGAATACAAAATATACATTTTGTCACGCCCGCTTCCAGCGCCGCTCCACCCGCTCGTACCTTGCCTCGCTCCGCCTCACCGTCCTACTGATCACCTGCACCTGTTTCACGTTCCGGACTACTTCCATCACCCTATATAAACACTACGCACCCACAGTCACTCGCTACACGACATGGTTCCAAACCCTAGTCACCTAGCTCCTTTCAACTACCTTCTGCATCTTTCGACTGAGTATCAAATAAACCTGCCTTACCTCCCAACGGCCTGCATTTGCCTCCTCACTCTCCACGGCGTTACAGTTCGTGTAGCCGCTAGACATGGAGGCAGCGGCCGCGGTTTCCCCCACCACCGCTTCCACGGCTGATCAACTCGCCGAACTCCGCGCTCAGATGCAGGAGGTGTTTCAAGCGGTCTCGGCCCTTGCAGAGAACCAACGCTCGTTCAACGCGCTGGTCCCCTCCATCACTGAGCTAAGCCAGCGTGTGTCCCAGCTAACGCCTCCTCCCACTGTGGACTCCCCCACTGCAGTTCCGCTTCCCTCCAGCCCTCCTCGCCCATCTTCAGCGGCTTACCGCATCGCCTTGCCTGAGAAGTATGACAGCAATCCAGAGAGCTGCGAGGGCTTCATTCTCCAGTGCCAGTTATACTTCGCCAGCTCACCTCCAGAATCCGACGCGGCCCGTATCGCCCTGATCGTGTCCCTCCTCACCGGGCGAGCCCTCGATTGGGCCATGGCCGTCTGGGCACAGCAGGCCGAAGAGGCCAAGGTGTACGACCGCTTTTTGACGGCCTTTCGTGCCGTCTTCCAGCATCCCCGGGAGGGGCGATCCACAGGGGTGGTACTCCTTACTCTACGGCAAGGCCGCCATTCTGCTGCCGACTACGCTCTGCACTTCCACACCCTGGCGGCCTAGAGTGGGTGGAACACGCCCACCCTCCTCTCCGCTTTCCATCAGGGCCTACGTACTGATCTCCGCAGAGAACTGGCCGGGAGGGACCTGAATCTGTCGCTGGAGGAGCTAATCACCCTCGCTATCCGGCCGGACCAGCTCCTCGCTCCACGCTCCAACTCCACTCCTCGGCTCGCTTCAACCCCGCCTCGCGAGTCCTCGCCTCCACCCGAGCCCATGGAACTCGCTCGTGCCCACCTGCCCACGGAGGAACGCCGGCGTCGCTTCGAGCAAGGCCTATGCTGCTACTGTGGCTCGGACCGCCACCTGCGTCCCGCCTGCGACCTCGCTCCTCCATCCGGATCAGCCGGCTCGCGTGCCAGAGTCCCAGCACGCACGCCCCGGGTGAGTCGAACCTCGTTTGAGTCTTCTTTTACCTTACCCATGGTTTTGCGTCTCGCTCACGAAGATGTACCCCTTACAGCCCTGATCGACTCCGGCGCGCAGGGGAACTTCATCGCCCAGCACGTCGTTTCTCGATGGAGGATACCCTGCACCACTCTACCTCTCAAGCGCCGCATCTCCTCGGCCGACGGCCGCCCTCTCGGCACGGGCTTCCTCACCCGCGTCACTGCCCCTCTCTGCCTGCTTACCGGGGCCGTTCACCAGGAAACCATCTCTCTCTACCCCCTCGGCTCCCTGACTAACCCCTGTCATCCGGGACTCCCCTGGCTTCGCGACCACGATCCTCACATCTCCTGGTCAGCCCACGAGCTCATCCGCTGGTCGCCTCACTGTCAAGAACATTGCATCCTCCGGCCCGCCTTGCAAGTGCACTCGCTCCCGGTCACCCAGCCAGAACCTCTTCCTCCCGACGTGCCTGGTCAGTACACGTATCTGGCTCCAGTCTTCGGCACGGTCTCGCCTCCCTCTCTCCCTCCGCACCGTCCCTATGACTGCGCGATCGATCTCCTGCCGGACGCCCCCTTGCCTAAGGCATGCCTGTACCCGCTGTCCGCCGCCGAAGACAAGTCTATGTCGGAATACATCACGGAATATCTGAGTCTTGGCTTCATTCGACCCTCAACCTCGCCTGTCTCGGCAGGCTTCTTCTTCGTGCCCAAACGCGACGGCGGCCTCAGACCGTGCATTGACTATCGGGGCCTGAATCGGATCACACGCGGCTATGCCTATCCACTCCCACTAGTGCCCTCGGCCCTGGAGCACCTCCGCGTCTCACTGGTATACCAAACTCGACCTTCGGAACGCCTATAACTTGATCCGTGTGAGGGAGGGTGACGAGTGGAAGACAGCCTTCAGCACCAGCAGCGGGCACTACGAATACCTGGTGATGCCCTTCGGCCTGGCCAACGCCCCGTCTGTGTTTCAGGCCTTTATTAACGACGTGCTCCGGGACATGCTCAGCAGGTTTGTCATGGTCTATCTCGACGACATTCTCGTGTACTCCCCGGACTTCCACACCCACGTCAACCAGGTACGCCAGGTCCTCGAGCGCCTCCACTCTCATCATCTCCGCGTCAAGGCGGAGAAGTGCGAATTTCACACACAGTCGGTCCACTATTTGGGATACGTCATCACTCCCTCGGGAGTCGCCATGGACGCCACCAAGCTGTCCGCCGTCCTGGACTGGCCTAAGCCCGGATCCATCAAACAACTGCAGCGATTCCTGGGGTTTGCTAATTTCTACCGGCGTTTCATCAGGGACTTCAGCCGCACGGTGGCACCCCTCACCGCGCTTTTGCAGGGTAAGCCGCGTTCCCTTCGCTGGTCCCACGAAGCCGAGTGGGCTTTCGAAGCGCTCAAATCCGCCTTACCCGAGCTCCTGTCCTGGGTCATCCCAATCCGAACCTTCCCTTCTTCCTGGAGGTGGACGCCTCTTCTACCAGCGTGGGTGCCATCCTCTCTCAACGCCTCGGCTGCCCGCCTAAACTGCGCCCCATCGCCTATTACTCCCACAAACTGACCGCCGCCGAACGCAATTACGACGTGGGCGATCGAGAGTTGCTGGCGATCAAGCTGTCCCTGGAGGAGTGGAGGCATTGGTTGGAAGGCTCCAAACATCGGTTCACAATCCTAACCGACCACAAAAACCTGGAGTACCTCAGGTCAGCTAAGCGACTCAACCCCCGTCAGGCTCGATGGTCCCTTTTCTTCTCCAGATTCCAATTCCTCATCACCTACCGCCCAGGGACGAAAAATACCAATGCCGACGCCCTCTCCCGCTGCCACGGTGCCGAACCGATCCCCGACGACCCACCGGTGCCTATCCTCCCGTCCTCATGCACCGTCGGAGCCATACAGTGGGAGTTCGAGCAGGAATTGGAGGAGAGGCTCTCCCGAACGCGCATTCCACCATCCTGCCCACTGGACAAAAGGTTCGTGCCCCAGGACCTCCGCGATCGCCTCCTCGCCTGGTCTCACCTCTCTCTCTGCTCAGGTCATCCCGGAGAGACGCGCACCTACCAACTGCTCTCCACGCGCTTCTGGTGGGAGAACATGCGCAGGGACGTCCACCGCTTCGTCTCCTCCTGTAGCACCTGCGCCCAAGCGAAGACTCCGCGCACTCTTCCAGCAGGTCTGCTTCGTCCCTTGCCTGTGCCTCAAAGACCCTGGTCTCACATCGCCCTGGACTTCATCACTGACCTCCCTTCTTCCCACGGATTCACCGCCATCCTCTCCGTGATAGACCGGTTCTCCCGTGCCGTCCGCTTCATCCCTCTCCCCAAGATCCCGTCCGCGCTCCAGACGGCTGGCCACCTCTTCACACACGTCTTCCGCTTCTTCGGCATCCCCGAAGACGTCCTCACTGACCGGGGGCCCCAGTTCACCTCAGCAGTGTGGCGCACATTCTGGGAGAAGCTGGGTTCCACCGTCAGCCTCTCCTCTGGGTACCATCCCCAGACCAACGGCCAGTGCGAGCGCTCCAACCAGGAGCTGAAGAAGTTCCTGCGTTGTTATTGCCTCCACAACCCGCTCGACTGGCCGCAGTATCTGCCGTGGGCCGAGATCGCGCAAAACTCGCTCCGGCACTCATCCACTGGCCTCACGCCCTTTCAATGTGTCCTGGGATACCAGCCCCCCTTCGTGCCCTGGGATTCCACGCCTTCGGACGCCCCGGCCGTCGACCAGTGGTTTCGCCGCAGCGAGGACGTCTGGTGCCAGGTACATCTCCGCATCGGGAAGGCCGTTCGCCGGTACAAGAGGCACGCTGACCGCCGCCGCCGTTCCGCTCCCGACTTCCAGCCTGGGGACCGCGTCTGGCTCTCCTCTCAGGGACTCCGCGCCTCACAGGGAAGTACCCCTTTTTCTCCCCGCTTTCTGGGTCCATACACCATGACCCGTAAACTGAATGACGTTACGTTCAAACTGCAACTGCCCTCATATGTCCGTGTCTCCCCAGTCTTTCATGTATCGCTCCTGAAACCCTGGGTGCCCGGTCCGCTGGCGGAGTCCTCTCCCTCAGACCAACCTCCGCCCACCGGAGACTCCCGCCTACGCGGTCCATCGCCTCCTGGATCCCGCCGACGGGCCAAGCGCCTTCCCATTACTTGGTCGATGGGAGGGCTACGGACCGGATGGACAAACAGCTGGGTCGGACGCCCAAGGATGTGCTGGATTCCCCTATCGTAAGGGACTTCACGCCCCCCGGCCGATCGACCGTCGCCAGGCCAACGGGGGCCGGCTCAGCGGCGGGTCGTCCTCTCGGCCGAGGCTCCCGCATGCACGGGTATTCGAGGGGGGCACTGTCACGCCCGCTTCAGCGCCCGCTCACCACGCTCGTACCTTGCATCGCTCCGCCTCACCGTGCCTACTGATCACCTTGCACCTGTTTCACGTTCCGGACTAATTCCATCACCCTATATAAACCCACTACGCACCCACAGTACTCGCTACACGACATGGTTCCAAACCCTAGTCACCTAGCTCCTTTCAACTACCTTCTGCATCTTTCGACTGAGTATCAAATAAACCTGCCTTACCTCCCAACGGCCTGCATTTGCCTCCTCACTCTCCACGGCGTTACACATTTACAATCAAAATGTGTGTTAACCAGCATTTAGGTACATTTGTAAAATCAATAGATTACATCAAGGGATTTTTAGAAGTCTTCATAATCAGACGGACCTAAGCCTCACCCAGAATTCACCAAGATACACACCTAACCTTTCTGGGTTACAATCCCCACCCCAGGATCCAAAACCAGCTCCTCAGGGACGATGTTTCCAGCAACTGGCTCTAATCACAGATCCAGCGGGCCTGACTGGGACCAATCTTTACATCAATGAATAATAATTAATTATTAATAATGATTAAATAATGAAATATTATTAATAATTAATAAGTAATAATCATATCACTATCATCTTAATTATCACTGAGCCATATTAGTAATGCATATGAAGAAGAATCAAGACAATATAGTTATCATCTGATGTTCTGTGCGTGTGTTATGTACTGACTTGTTAAATACTGCTCAGCCACACCTTTAATTGTGTATTTCACACCACCGTGCTGCAACAGTTGTGACAGCTTGCTCTGATACTTACTGCAGCCTGAGCTTCCTCTTCTGATGGACAGCAACGAGGCACTCAGCAAAACGTTCTCACATGTTTTTGTCCTGCTAGCAACTTCTGTTTCAGAATACATATTAAATCTGATAACGTGATATTAAGTCTGTCAGCACAATCGGAGAAAAAAAGCTACAAACAACAGATAAAACCAGGAACCCAACAGTTTCAGACACAGGTCATGTGAAAGATGGAGCACACAGTCGTTAGTTTTGAAGTACGACTGCTCATATGTGGAAATAAAGCGAATTATAGACACACTCCAGTCAATGCCATTTTAGCATAATCAGTTCACCTGGCACACATGTCTTTGGACTGTGAGAGGAAACCGGAGTACCCGGAGTAAACCCACGCGGACACGGGGAGGATATACAGACTAAACACAGAAAGGACGCACTCCATCCTGGGATTGAACTCAAGACCTTCTTGCTGTGAGGCGGGGGCCGTGTAAAAGTGTAAAAGTGTGATGGTAAAGGTAAGAACATAAAAAAAATTCAAATGCTAAATCCAACCATTAGTGTAGCATTAGGTACACCTCAATGTTTCTACACTCCTTGTCCATTTTATCAGTTCTATTTACCAATTAGAAGCACTTTGTAGTTCTACCATTCCGGACCAGTCCATGTGTAGTCCACACATTAACACAACACCACCACGTCAGTGTCACTGTAGCGCTGAGAATGATCCACCACCCAAATAGGACCTGATCTGTGCTGGTCCTGACCATTAGAGAACAGAGTAAAGGGGACGGACAAAGTATGGAGAGAAACAAATGGACTACAAAGTGCTTCTATGTGGTAAGTGGGCCTGATAAAATGGACAATGAATGTACCTAATAACGTGGCCAGGGACGGTACATATCTGGTACTGTATACCAATGATGCCATTACTCCAGAGTGACTTACAACTTATATCATCTTACAATCCAAGCAATTGTGGATTAAGGGTCTTCCTCAAGGACCCAACAGTGGCAGCTTGGCAGAGGTGGGATTTGAACCCTGGACTTTCTGGTCCATGGTCCAGTACCTGAATCTTCACCTAACGTAATACAATCAGGGCACATTTCAAGTTGCCTTACAGATCTAGAGAATTAAAAGGTTTTTGCGAGAACACAAAGGGAAAAAGTGATGACGTGTGAAAATGGATGAGGATGCATCTCTGCAGTCATTGTTTTGGTGATCAGCATAATGTGTTCTGACCTCATCAGTCTTGCACAGGGAAGTGAAAATCCCAAAAAGAAAAACACACCACCTCAAATGCTAAACACCAGCTGCTTCACACTGGTATTACTATTGTACTAAACCACAGGAACAAGTTTCTGTAATGTGGTGATATAATATACACAAGGAGACGAAGATTTTCTATGTAAAGGAACATTAAAAGATGGCACTAATGTTATAACGACTATAACTGCTTATAAGCATTTCTGCAGCCATTATGTGGACACTGGTGTCCTAATGGTAAGAAATGCTAACTGGTTATTAGATGCGCAGTAATATCCACTCATACCACATACATATGCTGCCTCCATGAGGTTCTGCCCGTCCAAACACATTACATACAATATTTCTCCCAATTCCTTATTATTCCGTGCATATGGTACACATATCTATAATCTGGGCTTTGTACGATTAGTTCTATTTACAATTTAAATCTAAGGAATCAACACAAAACAGACCTCTGGTAACACACACACACACAAAACACACACACACGTTTGTCTTGCTATTCTCATGAGGACTTTCCATTGACATGACTAAAAAGGAAGCATTACTGCAGCTAATTCACCCCAGCAGGTTTTGTTCCCTTTTTGAGTCTTGGTCATCCCAAGGTTCCTTCCTTATAACATTTAGGGAGTTTTTCCTTTCCACTGTCGCCCTAGGCTCAGTCAATTTGGGATTAGCCTTAGATGATAGAAGACGATCTAAAATTGTAAAGCTGCTTTGAGACAATGCTCCATTGTAAAAAGCGCTTTAGATATAAATCTGACTTGACGAATTAATACTACACCTACACCTAACCATAAGCTCAGTAACCTAAAGCAAATATTTTAGCCCTTTTAGTTCAAATACAAGTAAAAAAAAAGTTATTTTTTCTAAACAAATACAGAAAACAATCCTCACAAGTGAAAACTCCAGGTTTTCCTGTCATTGTAAAGACATTTAGTTCTCACAAGTATAGCAAGAGAAAGTACACAGACACGCAGATAAACAAACACACACAGTTTGTCTCTCTGTCATTGTGACATGTTTTTTCAAAAGAAAGTTGCAGTTTCTGTAAAAATTTTAAAAAGCAGATAACCTAATGGGGACCAGCAAAATGTCCCCACAATATAAAGATCTTTCTATCCTCCAATACAAAATAAACATGGACACACACACACACACACACACACAAACACAAACACACACACACACACACACACACACACACACACACAAACCTACTGATATATTTATTTCCAACCAAATGATCAGGATGTTCTAGTAATGAATATTAGTCCATTTCTAGACACATTTTCAAATACCCAATGTATATTTCCAAAGTAGAAAGAAATATTTTGTACCATGGGAACTATGTAACTGCTTGCAAAAGTCTTGCAGTGGAAAGCTTTCCAGAAACAAACAGTGTTAATTCCAGGTCACGGTCCTTAGAGGAAATGGCTACTCTGCGCATCACGCTGTTGTTCATACACACAGTCTGTCACATGAAAAAGTTTTACACAATCACTAGGTAAAAGTGTCACAAGCGGTATTTCAGTTTGTCATTTGGAGGAAACAGGAAAGGAGGCGACTCTCATTTAGGGAACAAACTCCATTATTTCTAAAAGGGTGTGCTGGTTTGATTAAAATATTAAAATATCCATCTCTTTTTGTGGATGTCATTAATAATGGCCTGGTGTAGTTATAAAAAGTGTTGCTCAGATAAGTCTGAGATAAACTGCTGCTATAATGAATGTGCGTTCCATGAAAATATCTTCACGCTCATTTATCATATCGTTTGGTCTTTTGAGGTGAACAGAACAACTCCCCTGAATCTTTGCAACCATTTGCATGCATGTTTGCAGTACGTTCATGCCTGCCACAGTCTGAGGGACAGTGAGTGAACATACCAAACTACAGATACACAGCTATAAAAACACATGCTGTTTATTCTTCATTGTAATTATTATTACATGGTTGTGTGTGTGTGTGTGTGTGTATGCATGTATGTATGTGTGTGTGATAATTCGTAGTACTAATTATTATTATTATAGAATTATAATCATTATTAACACTATTATGTTCTTGTTCAACTTTACATGTAGAGTTATGCATGACTTTAAATTTAGATCCATTTGACTGTCTTATGTTCAAAAGATTATTATTGTTCTCTGTTCTGTATTATTTATTTATTGTTCTATGTTGTAAAGACAATCACAGCTTTGGCAATACAAGTGTGAATATTTGTCATGCCAATAAAGCAACCTTTGAATTGAACTGAATTGAGAAAAGAGAGACTGTGAGCAGAAATACACAATTTCACTTTCAAACATGCACTGGCATTTCTTCCCTTCACCTTACAAACAACACACACACACGCGCACACGCACACGCACGCCTCTCTCACTATCATTTTGGGGAAATTCCATGGACAGAATGATTACGGTAACTAATTCATGCTACACCTAACCCCAACTTTAACCTCAGTAACATAAAGGAAATCTTTTGACTATTTTGTTTTTCAAAAGAAAGTTGCAGTTTCTGTAAAAACACATTGTTTGTCAACTGGAGACAGCATTCTTGTCCTCAATTCCAACGCCATCCCCAATGGTGTTTACTCTGACATTTGCCCCCAAAAATGTTATAAATCAAGTCTCTCTGTTGCGATTCGCCATAAAAACCTGGTGAACTGTGACAATAAAAGTAAAATGGATTTTAGGACCCAAATGCCGTTAGCTCCAGCTGAAGGTTGTGAACAAAAATCTAAATAAATACAAGAAGAAAAATCTAAATAAATGAACAAAAGGGTCCGTGGTTAGTGCGGGACCCGAGCCTCGAACCCTGGATCTCTAGTGTCAGAGGCGAATGTAATTAGGGCTTTCCACACAGCCGGACACTAAGACCAGGGGAAGGAGGAGGAGAATAATGCCAATTTAGATTAACTGCGTGAAAGCAAAGTCCCGTAATAACTCTCAGAAACATGGGGCATACACAGGGAGAAACATTAAAGAAAGAAAAGCGCTGTTAAAGTGGTGTAAGGATACGACACCTGTCTGGGCTGCAAGGTGCTTTTAAATAGCTTTTAAAGGTGTCGCCTCATGCATGCATGGCGCCAAACGAGCGCTAACGCATGTGTGATTGCACGCAGCCTGCTCAAGCTGAATAGCGAGTCGACACTCCCCCACAGCATCGGGAGAGCGCCTCCTGATAGTACCCCCCCAAAGGGCGTCATCCCGTCGCCCTTAAATGCCTCTAGTGCCCCCCCAGCTTGCCTAACACGCTCAGGGTTAAGCGTATGGCATCCAGGGAGGCGCCAATAGGCAGGACGTTCTCTTAAACGGGAGGGCGGGCCAACACGAGCCAGACGCAAGACTTGGTTCAAGCTTGGGACTAGCCACGAGTGGCTCAAGGATGGAACTCAGCGCTGGCAGTTCAGGGGCGGAGTTCGGCACTGGCGGCTCAGGGGTAGAGCTCGGCAATGGCGGCTCAGGGGCGATGCTAGGCCCAACAAGGCCAATGAAAAAGGTCGGCGCCTGGATGGGCGAACAGTCGGCAATGACCTTGGCACCGAGGTCAATGACATCCCTTAGTTCTGTACCTGAGCAGTTAGCACTACCCAACTCCGTACCTGAGCACCCCACATAGACCGTTCCTTTCAGGGAGGATGGGGTGGCAAGAGATCAAGCTCCTGCCTCAGCAGTTTGCTGAGACCTCCTTTAAAGAAGGCCATCAGCTTGGGCTCATGCCGGTCTCCGTATCCACTATGTGGAATTCAGAAATATAATCAGAGACCGGCCGGGAACGCAGGAGGATCAAGGCCAAGCGGGCCAGATCCACGTTACCAACCTTAGACAGGCATGCGACCGGCCAGGAGGTGAAAGTGTCCAAACCGGACATCATCCCTGGGGTACGGTGACGCCGCTGGTGGCGAGGATCCGTCTTTAAGAGGAGGTTGGGAGGGAAAAACTGGGTCAAAGCCTGGTTCCAGGTAAATAGCTGGGGACAGCAGCTCAAACTTGGACCGGAGAGGACCGCCACACCTATTGCAGTAGGGTCTGGGCAGCACGAGATGGAATCTTGCCCTGCCTACCTTGCTACGCCCTGGCATCACCTCCAGCTTCCCGACAGTACATTACTGATGGCCTTCGAACCAACAGCTACACCTTTTTCCCTGAACAACTGTCTATAATCGGCTAGAGCATGTACGAGGTGGGTGAGAGCTCATAAAGTTAAGGTGGTGTAAGGATATGACACCTGTCTGGGCTGCAAGGTGCTTTTAAATAGCCCAGCCAACAGGCGCCAAGCGAGCATTACCGGATGCGCGACACCCAGCATGCCCAAGCCGAATAGTGAGTTGACGCCCCCCCTAGTGTCGGGAGAGCGCCTCCTGATACTCTCATACAAACATCTGGTAAACAAACAAAGTTTTGGGCTCTTTCCATAGACATTATGATTCCTGTAGTTAATTAATGCTACATCTACCCCTAAGCCTTACTGTAACCTCAGTAACGTAAAGCAAATATTTTGGTTTTTCAAAAGAAAGTTGTAGTTTCTGTAAAAACAACAGCTTTCCTCACGGGGAATTGGCAAATGTCCCCACAACCTAATATAAGTCTGGCCCACACACACACAAAGTGTCTTGGATAATTTATGTTTATTGGGAGTCCCATTGACATAATGATTACCGGAACCAGTCCTTCAGCCCTGACCTTAACGCAGTGTTTCTCAAGCCTGGTCCTGCCGCCCCACCGCTCTGCACAATTTCATGCTTCTCCTGTTTAAACACACCCACTTTAACTCAGTAATGGGCTGGTTAATGAGCTGAGTATTTGGATCAGGTGAGTTGGGAGCAGGAAAACACTAAAATGTGCAGAGCGGTGGGGCGGCAGGACCAGGATTGAGAAACACTGCCTTAACCAACAGAAAATCGTTTGGCTCCTTTTTTTTAAAGTCATAGTGTCTGTGTACAAGCTCCTTTTTGGCGACCAGCAAAAAGTCCCAATAACATAAAACATATCCAGTGTTCCTATCGTTCTGGGGACATATGGTCGCCACCAAGAATATAAATACAAGGTCACACAGACACACACACTTTTTTTTTTTTTAACCAAACCAATGTTAATGTAGTGGTTTAAAAAGCAGTTTTTTTCTCTGTCTCACCACAAACCACTAACAAACACCTGATATAAGACTGTAAGTGCTGTAACGCTGAATCAATTGCTGAATGACTGACAGTTCAGCAATATTAGAGCTACTGGATGACACAGCAGCACTTTAAAAAATTGAATTTCTCAACATGCGACTGTGCATGGCAGTACCAATGTCTCATATGCATGCTGTGGTAAAAACTCACCTGTTAAATGACAAAAAACATGCAAAATGATTTAATAGAACCATTTAGTATTGCTTCACAAGCCTGGGTAGCGTCCCACCTTTACCTTATCTCTACACTACTTCAAATAGGCAGGACGTTCTCTCAAATGGGAGGGCGGGCCAACACGAGCCAGGCGCAAGGCTTGGTTCAGGATTGGAACTACCCACGAGATGCTCAAGGACGGAACTCGGCTCTGGCAGTTCAATGGCGAAGCTCGGCACTGGCGGCTCAGGGGTGGAGCTCAGCAATGGCGGCTCAGGGGCGATGCTAGGCCCAACAAGGTCAAGGAAAAAGGTCGGCACGAGTCGCCTGGCTGGGCAAAAAGACGTCAATGACCTTGGCACCGAGGCCAATGACATCCCTTAGCTCTGTACCTGAGCAGTTAGCACCACCCAGCTCCATACCTGAGCACACTGCACCCTTTAGCTCTGTACCTGAGCAGTTAGCACCACCCAGCTCCATACCTGAGCATGCCGCACCCTTTAGCTCCGTACCTGAGCAGCGTAAATGACCGCGGCGCAGGGGTCGGCAGTAGTGTCTGCAGCGCAAAGGGCTCAGTTACGGACCTAACATGCTCAGGTACGAATCCAAGGGGCACGGCGAGATCAGGCATGGAACCAGGCGGTGCTAACTGCCCAGGTATGGAGCTAAACGGTGCGGAGAGCTCAGGTACAAGCTGGGTGGCACTAGCTGCTCAGGCTCGGAGCTAAAGGACGTGGCGAGCTCAGGTACAGAGCTGGGTGGCGCTAGCTGCTCAGGCATGGAGCTAAGGGGAGCGGCAAGCTCAGGAACAGAGCTGGGCGGCGCTAGCTGCTCAGGAATGGAACCAAAACCCAACATAGACCGTTCCTCCCACTGCCTGGCCCCAAGTCTGGTCCGATCTTCAGCACAGATCAGCAGATCAAATAAAACGGCCAGGGAGGATGGGGGTGGCAGGAGATCAAGCTCCTGCCTCAGCAGTTCACTGAGACCTCCTTTAAAGAAGGCCACGAGCTTGGGCTCATCCCAGCCACTCTCCGTAACCACTATGTTAAATTCAGAAATATAATCAGAGAACGCAGGAGGACCGAGGCCAGGCAGGCCAGATCCACGCTACTAACCTTAGACAGGCATGTGACCGGCCAGGGGGCGGAAGTGTCCAAACCGGACATCATCCCTGGTGTACGGTGATGCTGCTGGTGGCAAGGACCCGTCTTTAAGAGGGGGTTGGGAGAGAAAACGTGGTCAAAGCCTGGTTTCAGGTAAATAGCCGGGGACAGCAGCCCCAACTTGGACTGGAGAGGGCCGCCACACCTACTGCTGCAGGGTCTGGACAGCACGAGACAGAATCTTGCCCTGCCTACCATACTATGCCCTGACATCACCTCCAGCTTCCCGACAGTACATTACTGATGGCCTTCGAACCACCAGCTACACCTTTTTCCCTGAACAACTGTCTATAATCGGCTAGAGCATGCACAAGCCGGGTGAGGGCTCATAAAGTTAAAGTGGTGTAAGGATACGGCACCTGTCTGGGCTGCAAGGTGCTTTTAAATAGCCCAGCCAACAGGCGCCAAGCGAGCATCAACGCATGCACGATCGCACCCAGCATGCCCAAGACGAATAAGGAGTCGACGCTCCCGCCCAAGCGTCATGAGAGCGCCTCCTGATACTCTCATACAAACATCTGGTAAACAAAACAAAGTTTTCGGGTCTCTCCATAGACATTATGATTCCTATAGTTAATTAATGCTACATCTACTCCTAAGCCTTACTGTAACCTCAGTAACCTAAAGCAAATCTTTTGGCTATTTTGGTTTTTCAAAACAAAAGTTGTAGTTTCTATAAAAACAACAGCTTTCCTCATGGGGAATTGGCAAATGTCCCCACAACCTAATATAAATCTGGCCCACACACACACAAAGTGTCTTGGATACTGTATGTTTATTGGGAGTCCCATTGACATAATGATTACCGGAATCAGTCCTTCAGCCCTGACCTTAATGTCAGTAACCAACAGAAAATCGTTTGGCTCCATTTTTTAAAGTCATAGTGTCTGTGTACAAGCTCCTTTTTGGCGACCAGCAAAAAGTCCCAATAAGATAAAACATATCCAGTGTTCCTATCCTTCTGGGGACATATGTCGCCACCAAGAATATAAATACAGACACACTTTTTTTTTTTTACCAAACCAATGCTAATGTAGTGGTTTAAAAAGCAGTTTTTTTTCTCTGTCTCACCACAAACCACTAACAAACACCTGGTCTAAGATTAAGTGCTGTAACGCTGAACCACTTGCTGAATGACTGACAGTTCAGCAATATTAGAGCTACTGGATGACACAGCAGCACTTAAAAAAAAAAAAAGTGTGTTATTGTTAAACTGAATTTCTCAATGTGCGACCGTGCATGGGAGTACCAATGTCTCATATGCAAGCTGTGGTAAAAACTCACCTGGTAAATGAAAAAAAACATACAAAATGATTTAATAGAACCATTTAGTATTGTTTCACCAGCCTGGGTAGCGTCCCACCTTTACCTTATCTCTATACTACTTCAAACTGTACAGCAAGTGTCTCATGAATTATTAAAGCTGCTTAAGACAAAGAATGACAATATTTCAATGGTTTTGCATTACACCATTGGGAAGAAATACCACCCATCTCCTGTTATCAGCAACTAGGCCTAGATTCACAAAGATTTCACTAGGCTAACAGGGTGGAGTTTTGCCTTATTCTGTACATCTGTTGGCCTGTGACTGTGTTTGTTGCCTGAATGCTTTGCTTATATAGTTATACAGAAAAACATGAATTCAACATGAACGGTATGGGTTAATTCACCTGAAGGTGAATTTCAGTTTCTTACTGAGCAGCAAAAGGTGATGACAGAAATGCAAACAGGAAGTCAACAGAGGAACTAAATATCCTCAAACAGAAAGTTTGCCATCTTTCTTCAAGAACAAAACCAACCGGTTTTGAGACACTGTAGTGAAGGAGCCATTGGAAAGGTGAGTCACTTCACTGAAATACAAGAGAAAGGTGTGATTTTGGTAAAACCTTAAAGGATAGGCAATATATCATCAACCTGTAGCAGTCTGTAGTAACATTTTGTCAAACTTTATTTTATTCATTTATCTGAGACTGAACCTGAGGATTTTTTCTTTCTGTGCAGCTTAAATGAGACGTAAACCAGCAGCTGTTTTCATGGTTTAATCTTTCTCTGGATCATTTATTCTGCTTCTGTGTACTACCCTGTGTACAATCAAGAGGCATCATGAACTCAACCTTGGGGAAAGAAGAACAAGATATTCTCAACAATAAATACATCATAAACGCAACAGGACTTTTCTATGTAATATCCAGATCCATCATCGCAGTTCTGGGCCTAGTCGGGAACGGTCTGGTGATCTGGATCACGGGGTTTAAGATAAAGAAATCAGTGAACAGCATCTGGTATCTCAGCCTGGCCGTGTCTGACTTCCTGTTCTGCACCAGTCTGCCCTTCTATGTCGCCTATACTGTCCAAAAAGAGTGGATCTTTGGGCACTTCATGTGCAAGTTTGTGCTATTCTTCTTTTATTTCAACATGTTCAGCAGCATCTTCCTCCTGACCGTCATCAGTGTGGATCGCTGCGTTCTTGTTATGTTTCCTGTATGGGTGCAAAACAAGCGCACTACCACTAAAGCCTCAGCGATGGTCATGATTGCTTGGATTATCTCAGCAGCTCTCAGCATGCCAGGGGCCTTTTCCCAAAAGTATTCATCTCATGCCAACTCCTCATACGGTGACTGCTCTTTTGATTTCAGCGGATTTCAAGGCATTGTTCTTTGCCTGTTCTTTTTTGGATTTATAATCCCGTTCCTGGTCATCGTCGTCTGTTATGTCCTCATCATGCGAAAGATGAGGACCAATCAGATCGTGAAGTCCACTAAGCCATTCAAGGTCATGACTGTGATCATTGCTGCTTTTTTCATCTGCTGGCTGCCTTATCATATTTTTAATTTAATTGGACTAAACATGTATAGACAAGACATTAATAAAATGACTAAATACTACGCTGGCCAAACAATCAGCAGCACTCTGGCTCATGCTAACAGCTTTCTGAACCCATTCCTTTATGCCTTCATGGGGCAGGATGTTAAGAGGGCGTTTTACTCTCTTCTGTCCAATATAGAGAGCGCCTTCAAGGAGGAGGATCTGAACAAAACCCAAGGAAAGCCAGCTGAGAAATGTAACAAAACGTAACGAAGATTTCAAGACTTCCATGCCCTCAAATATATGTTTCAATATTACTGGTAAGTTCTATAAGAATGGTTACTTTAAAAAATGCTTTGTGTTTATTGAACCTAGCCTTTAAGGAATCTTTTTTTAAACCGAATAAAATTGCTAACATAAATTAACAAAAACATGAATGTTGCTTATAGTCACCACGAAAAATTGTTATGAACAAACATCACCTGAGATGATTATTACAACACAGTGTGCATGTTTTAAGGAATATAATCTCATTTGTAGTATTTATAACACATCTTCAGTGTTTGTGGTTTGTGTTTTGCAAACCAGATCTAATTTACCACATGACTGTATCTATTATTATGCATGTAATAAATGCTTAGCGTGTGTAAATGATGGAGAATAATACAAACATACTTAAAGCTGTTTCTTTCAGAACTACAATATAGTATGCGACTTATAATAAGAAAGATCTGTTTTACAAAGTGTAAATTTAGGCAGGAATTTGTCATTTTGCCTCTTAATTAGGTAAAGCTATGTAAACAACATTTTTAAACATCACATTCAAAGCCAGGTAAAAATTGCAGCCAGTTCAAACAACCAGCCCTACAACCAATTTCAAATGAATAAGCTCAAAGGTTTTGAACAACCAATTTAAACTAGGAGCTCACTGAAAGCCAGTTCGAAAAACAGCCAGTTTAAACAGACAAGTTTAAACAACCAGTTAATTAAAAGTCAGTTCTGTAATAGAAAATGTGAAATTACTGTGTACGTGGCATCCTTGTCAGGTATCAATCTGTCAAAGATGTTTTCCGTATACGAGTTGTTTTTCCTGTGTCCTGGTCCCTCAAGGATGGTACCAGATGTTCTTTCCCTTCTAGACATCACAGGGCATCCTTGGGGCTTGGCTTCACAGCTCTACAATGCCCTTAATTCACTCCACACGCTCCCTCCCTTCCTTAGATACATTATCTATACTTATCACTCTTTTCAACCAATCATAAATCGTAGCAGGGGACTACTCCCTTTTAGAACCATGTATAACCATGATCTTTTGTTAATAAACTTTAAATGAGTAACGATACAACCCTGGTCTTGTGTCTTTCCTCTCATCTCGCTGGCCAGCTTGTTTCCAGTCTGAAGTAAGTGAGGTATATTCGCTGCTTTTCCACCACAATTTGGCACCCCAGATGGGACTGTTCGTCCAGGTTTGACCAGAGCAGAGGATGAACTTTCGGGAATGCCCGGTGAAGGTTAAAATTATCTTCATTCCTGTACCTTGGTGTTTCAGAGAGGATTAAAGCTCGAATCCTGTATCTGTGTCTGCCTGGCACTACAGTGCTAAAATTCACAAGGTGAGAAAAGCAGGCTTTTATTTAAGATTGTCGTACTGGATATGCTTTGCATATAGCTTTTTCTCTTCGTGGTCGGAACTGCAGAACATTCCCAAAGTCGTAGTCAACGGGGACTACGGACTCAGGGTCGTTCCTCAACCTGAGGTTTGAGGGTTTTAACCTAAGATTTTTCGAAAAAAAAACCTGGATCTAGCCCGACGGGGTTTAGATAGATGTGGTACGGATTTGGGTTTTGTTTAGACATTGGGTGGGTAACGAGACTGAAGGCGTCTGCGTTGTGATGGTACTAGAGCATACTAACTTGTCTGGGGCAGCTTTAGTCTAAGACAGCTGGATCAGCTTAAAAAGGCCCTGGAACAAAAAGATGTAGAATTTAGACGGCAGGCTAGGGTTAATTTAGATTCAAAAAGTAAAAAAGACAAGTCACTAGACATGGTGTGCATGATGTGGTCAGATAAAAGTTGGAGAGCTTTCTCTGACTGTAATTAGTAATAGCTAACTTATATGACGTGCAGCAGGGGAGGGATCGGGACAGCAGAGCTTTTGGTAAATGGGCATTTAAGGGCCAGACCCCGTCGTTGGAGATAGAAATTAAGAACGTCATGTGAGAGGATGAAGGGGTTTATTGGTGTGCAGTAAGTAAACCAGGCAGTGATTTGTACAGCAAATTAACTGTCACTGTTAACCGTGAGGCAATAAATCCAGAGCTCAGCTCAGGTAAGTTGTTTAACGCAGAAGAACAGTGTCACGCCCAGCTCCAGCGCGCGCCACCAAATGCCTGAACCTATCGGGAAGCCCCGCGTTCGGAATGCTGATCACGTACAGCTGCGAGGCTTCCCATATAAGCGGGCGCGCTCAGAGCTGTGGCGCGGATTATTGATGTTCCACGCCGGTCGCGTCCTTACGCGCTGCGCCTCATCTCGCGTCCCTACGCGCCTCGCCGCCTATCGCGTCCCATCCAGGTATCGTGCCGTTTGACCTATTTCCCTGTTGTGTTGAGTTTCCACCTGTTTTGCGACCTCGGTCTCGTTTATGTTCCACACCCGTTTTCGGTCCCCTTTCTTTTCTGTTCGCTGTGTCTCCTTTATTTAGTTATATAATAAATAAAACCCCTTTCTTTTGAACCTGCGTTCGTCTCCTCGTTCATCTCGCCTCCCGGCGTTACAGAATAATCCGCCTAAAACATGGAGACGGCAGGTTCCCCTACCTCTCCGTTTTTCCTCGGCCATTTCAATGGCGATCCTGCCTCCTGCCGGCCGTTCGTTGAACGGTGCAGGTATTGTTTTGACACCTTCCCTTTTGACTCCGAGTATGCCAAAGTCTCCTTTTTAGTTCTCCACCTTGCCGATGAAGCCCTAATCTGGGCCACCCAGCTTTGGCCGATGCTCAAGGCAGTAACCTCACAAGAGTTCCTGGAAACGCTGGAGTTTAGCTTTGGCTCCCCACGGGCTTGTATGGGCATCAAAGCCACTGGTTTTGAACCCGTTCGCCCTGTCCGGCTTGCCTTGATTGGTAAAGTGCTGGATCGTCAGCTTGCCACCAGCCGGTCTGCCCAAGTCAGGCGTCTGCCTGCGCTCATGATACCCGGACCTCTAGTTCTCGATACTCGTACCTCTAATCGCTCTAGTCTCGCCTTGGAACCTCTAGTTCTCGGTACTTGTAACTCTAGTCGCTCTAGTCTCGCCTCGTACCTCTAATCGCTCTAGTCTTGCCTCAGAACCTCTAGTTCTCGGTACTCGTACCTCTAATCGCTCTAGTCTTGCTGCAGAACCTCTAGTTCTCGATAGTTGTCATGCACCCACTCCTGCAACGCGGACATTCGTGCCCACTCCTGCACCACGGACATTCGTGCCCACTCCTGCACTGTGGACCTTTCCGACACAGACAGTCACGTCACTCCCGCTCGTGCCCACTCCCGCGTCTCGGACGTTTGTACCAGTGTCTGTGTCCAGGTCATCAGTAGTGCCAGTGACTGCATCCAAGACGTCTGCAGTTCCAGTGGCTGCCCCCAGGGCGTCTGCAGTTCCAGTGGCTGCCCCCAGGGCGTTTGCAGTTCCAGTGGCTGCCCCCAGGGCGTCGGCAGTCCCAGTGGCTGCATCCAGGTCGACAGAGGCCTTTCTAAAGGCCGCATCCTCGACAGAGGCCTTTCTAAAGGCCGCATCCTCGACAGAGGCCTTTCTAAAGGCCGCATCCTCGACAGAGGCCTTTCTAAAGGCCGCATCCTCGACAGAGGCCCTTTCTAAAGGCCGCATCCTCGACAGAGGCCTTCCTTAAGGCCGCATCCTCGACAGAGGCCTTTCTAAAGGCCGCATCCTCGACAGAGGCCTTCCCTGAGGCCCGCATCCTCAACAGAGGCCTTTTAAAGGCCGCATCCTCGACAGAGGCCTTTCTAAAGGCCGCATCCTCGACAGAGGCCTTTTTTAAAGGCCGCATCCTCGACAGAGGCCTTCCCTAAGGCCGCATCCTCGACAGAGGCCTTTCTAAAGGCCGCATTCTCGACAGAGGCCTTCCCTAAGGCCGCTTCCTCGACAGAGGCCTTCCCAAAGGCCGCATCCTCGACAGAGGCCTTCCCTAAGGCCGCATCCTGGACAGAGGCCTTCCCTAAGGCCGCATCCTGGACAGAGGCCTTCCCTAAGGCCGCATCCTCGACAGAGGCCTTTCTAAAGGCCGCATCCTCGACAGAGGCCTTCCCTGAGGCCGCAACCTCGACAGAGGCCTTTCTAAAGACCGCATTCTCGACAGAGGCCTTCCCTGAGGCCACATCCTCGACAGAGGCCTTCCCTGAGGCCGCATCCTCGACAGAGGCCTTTCTAAAGGCCGCGTCCTCGACAGAGGCCTTTCTAAAGGCTGCGTCCTCTCCAGAGACTGTCTCTTCCCAAGAGACCCGTCCCGAGACGGTCTCTTCCCAAGAGACCCGTCCCGAGACGGTCTCTTCCCAAGAGACCCGTCCCGAGACAGTCTCTTCCCAAGAGACCCATCCCGAGACCGTCTCTTCCCAAGAGACCCGTCCCGAGAACGTCTCTTCCCAAGAGACCCATCCCGAGACCGTCTCCTCCACGGAAACCGTTTCAAAGACTGTCTCCTCAAGGGAGATCCTGGCTCTGCTCTCCAGCATCCCGTCCACGGCTCTGCTCTCCAGCATCCCGTCGTCGACTCTGCTTTCAAGCATCACGTTGTCGACTCTGCTCTCAGGCATTACGTCGTCGACCCTGCTCTCAGGCATCACGTCGTCGACCCTGCTCTCAGGCATCTCGTCGTCGACTCCGCTCACAAGCGTCGCCTCGTCGCCTCCGCTCACAAGCGTCGCCTCCGCTCACAAGCGTCGCCTCCGCTCACAAGCGTCGCCTTCGCTCACAAGCGTCGCCTCGTCGACTCCGACCACAAGCATCGCCTCGTCGACTCCGCTCACAAGCGTCGCCTCGTCGACTCTGCTTCCAAGCGTCGCCTCGTCGGCTCTGCTCGCCAGCCGCCTGACTGCTGGTGGTCTCCTCCTGGAGTCCGCCCGGCACGGCGACCCCCTGAGGTGAACATGCGCCTGGGGGTCCCTTTTTGGAGTCCTAGCTCCGACTCGGACTCCGTGGGGGAGGGGGCTCTGTCACGCCCAGCTCCAGCGCGCGCCACCAAATGCCTGAACCTATCGGGAAGCCCCGCGTTCGGAATGCTGATCACGTACAGCTGCGAGGCTTCCCATATAAGCGGGCGCGCTCAGAGCTGTGGCGCGGATTATTGATGTTCCACGCCGGTCGCGTCCCTACGCGCCGCGCCTCATCTCGCGTCCCTACGCGCCTCGCCGCCTATCGCGTCCCTCCGCGCCGCGTCCCATCCAGGTATCGTGCCGTTTGACCTATTTCCCTGTTGTGTTGAGTTTCCACCCGTTTTGCGACCTCGGTCTCGTTTATGTTCCACACCCGTTTTCGGTCCCCTTTCTTTTCTGTTCGCTGTGTCTCCTTTATTTAGTTATATAATAAATAAAACCTCTTTCTTTTGAACCTGCTTTCGTCTCCTCGTTCATCTCACCTCCCGGCGTTACAGACAGCCTGATGATCAGGATGACATAGGATGTAGTAGCATGACAAAAACATTAGAGGTAACCTTCCCTGATGATCCCTCATTAAAACAATGCGATGGTAATACTGCATGTGCTCTAGCCATAATGCACAGGGTGGAATTGAATATTACTGAACGTTGCTGGGTATGTCAAGCTTTGGTCACTAGGTGGCAATTAGCACCTGTCACCGAATCTCTTTTATTAAGTCATACTGAGGAACAGTGTAAGTGCACTGTGCCCAAGGACATGGCAATTTTAATATATATTGGGGCAATGATTAGACAAAATGGCAATATTACCACAGAGTCAGACTCTAATTGTGATGAAGAACCATCACCACCGTATCGAGGGCTGTTTGAAGTGCCTTTGAAGCAAGGGGAAACCTGTCTATGTGCTCAGACAGATACAGGACCTGTGATAGGTCACTCACGTTGTCTAACCAGTATCTTAGTAACCAATCGTACTGGTCAGTGCCTCTTTAAAAGAGCCAATGGATCCATTTCAAAGTTTCAATGTCCATTCATCACATTAGCATCACACTCGGGTGTTATGTGGGCATGTGGGAGGAGGGCATATCATCAGCTACCAAAGAATTAGAATTGGACTGGGTGTTATTATCCAGCAGTGGTTACTACGGGGGCCATAATATACCATGAACCTAAAATAGGTAAACCAGGTGCAAGTAAACACCAATGTTTACATTTTCAGCAATACAATTATTCAGCCTGTTGCACTAAAATGATCTGGAATGCCAATAGGAACTGGAATAACTCTCATCTTAGTAGTAGTACATGACTTGTCATGGAAGAAGTACCACCCATCTCCTGTTAACCTTCACAGGCCAACTAGGCCTAGATTCACAAAGATTTCATTAGGCTAACCTCAAACTGAACACACAAGTTGGACCTTCTAGATTCTAGAATTCTCGTTCTAGAAAATGGTTTGGATAGTGAATATTCTGACAACGTGAGTCTACTGCTGTTATTTCTGACATCTTTAAAACCATGGTCTGACTGGTCATCCAGGTCTGCTAATGTCTTACAGGGTGGAGTTTTGACTTATTCTGTGGATCTGTTGGCCTGTGACTGTGTTTGTTGCCTAAATGTTTTGCTTATATACAGTGGGGCAAAAATGCATTTAGTCAGTCACTGATTGTGCAAGTTCTCAAACTTATAAAGATGCGAGAAGTCTATAATGTTCATCATAGGTACACTTCAACTATGAGAGACAAAATGAGAAAAAAAATCCAGGAAATCACATATCTGTAACTTCTTCTTTAAGAAGCTCTTCTGTCCTCCACTCGTTACCTGTATTAATGGCACCTGTTTGACCTCGTTATCTGTATAAAAGACACCTGTTCACAGCCTCAAACAGTCAGACTCCAAACTCAACCATGGCCAAGACCAAAGAGCTGTCAAAGGACACCAGGAAGAAAATTGTAGACCTGCAGCAGGCTGGGAAGAGTGAATCTACAATAGGCAAGCAGGTTGGTGTGAATAAATCAACTGTGGGAGCAATTGTAAGAAAATAGAAGACATACAAGACCATTGATAATCTCCCTCGATCTGGAGCTTCATGCAAGATCTCATCCCGTGGGGTCAAAATGATCATGAGATCGGTGAGCAAAAATCCCAGAACTACATGGAGGGTCCTGATGAATGACCTGCAGAGAGCTGGGACAAAAGTAACAAAGGCTACCATCAGTAACACACTACGCCGAGAGGGACTCAGATCCTGCAGTGCCAGGCGTGTTCCCCTGCTTAGCCAGTACATGTCCAGGCCCGTCTGAAGTTTGCCAGAGAGCATATGGATGATCCAGAAGAGGACTGGAGAATATCATGTGGTCAGATGAAACCAAAATAGAACTTTTTGGTAAAAACTCAACTCGCTGTGTTTGGAGGAAGAAGAATTCTGAGTTGCACAATACCTACTGTGAAGCATGGGGGTGGAAACATCATGCTTTGGGGCTGTTTTTCTGCAGAGGGGACAGGACGGACTGATCCGTGTTAAGGGAAGAATGAACGGGGCCATGTATTGTGAGATTTTAAGCCAAAATCTCCTTCCATCAGTGAAAGCATTGAAGATGGAACGTGGCTGGGTCCTTCCAGCATGACAATGATCCCAAACACACCGCTCGGGCAAAGAAGGAGTGGCTCCGTAAAAAAGCATTTCAAGGTCCTGGAGTGACCTAGCCAGTCTTCAGACCTCAACCCCATAGAAAAGGAGTTGAGTAGGGAGTTGAAAGTCCGTGTTGCCCCAAAACATCACTGCTCTAGAGGAGATCTGCATGGAGGAATGGGCCAAAATACCAGCTACAGTGTGTGCCAACCTGGTGAAGACTTACAGGAAACGTTTGACCTCTGTCATTGCCAACAAAGGTTATGTTACAAAGTATTGGGTTGAACCAAATTTATTGACCAAATACTTATTTTCCACTATGACTTATAATTAAATAATTAAAAAATCGTACAATGTGATTTCCTGGATTTTTTTTCTCATTTTGTCTCTCATAGTTGAAGTGTACCTATGATGAAAATTACAGACCTCTCTCATCTTTCTAAGTAGAAGAACTTGCACAGTCAGTGGCTGACTAAATACTTTTTTGCCCCATTGTAGTTACATAGAAAAACATGAATTCAACACGAGTTAATGAGTTAATTAATAAGAACTCTTGTCATGTTACAAGTTTCTCGTCTTTCTTCACGTTAGTTGTATCGCGTAAATTTGTTCAAAGGTGAATTTCAGTTTCTTACTGAGCAGCAAAAGGTGATGACAGAAATGCAAACAGGAAATCAAGAGAGGAACTAAATATCCTCAAACAGAAATTTTGCCATCCTTCTTCAAGAACAAAACCACCAGTTCGGAGGCACTGTAGTGAAGGAGCCATTGGAAAGGTGAGTCACTTCACTGAAATACAAGAGAAAGGTGTGATTTTGGTAAAACCTTAAAGGATAGGCAATATATCATCAACCTGTAGCAGTCTGTAGTAACATTTTGTCAAACTTTTATTTTATTCATTAATCTGAGACTGAACCTGAGGATTTTTTCTTTCTGTGCAGCTTAAATGAGACGTAAACCAGCAGCTGTGTTCATGGTTTAATCTTTCTCTGGATCATTTATTCTGCTCTGTGTACTACCCAGTGTACAATCAAGAGGCATCATGAACTCAACCTTGGGGAAAGAAGAACAAGATATTCTCAACAATACATACATCATAAATGCGACGGTACTTTTCTATGTAATATCCAGATCCATCATCGCAGTTCTGGGCCTAGTCGGGAACGGTCTGGTGATCTGGATCACGGGGTTTAAGATAAAGAAATCAGTGAACAGCATCTGGTATCTCAGCCTGGCCGTGTCTGACTTCCTGTTCTGCACCACCCTGCCCTTCATTGTTGCCTATATTGTCCAAAAAGATTGGATCTTTGGGCACTTCATGTGCAAGTTTGGGGTCTTCTTCTTTTATTTGAACATGTTCAGCAGCATCTTCCTCCTCACCATTATCAGTGTGGATCGCTGCGTTCTTGTTATGTTTCCTGTATGGGTGCAAAACAAGCGCACTACCACTAAAGCCTCAGCGATGGTCATGATTGCTTGGATTATCTCAGCAGCTCTCAGCATGCCAGGGGCCTTTTCCCAAAAGTATTCATCTCATGCCAACTCCTCATACGGTGACTGCTCTTTTGATTTCAGTGGATTTAAAGGCATTGTTCTTTGCCAGTTCTTTTTTGGATTTATGATCCCGTTCCTGGTCATCGTCGTCTGTTATGTCCTCATCATGCGAAAGATGAGGACCAATCAGATCGTGAAGTCCATTAAGCCATTCAAGGTCATGACTGTGATCATTGCTGCTTTTTTCATCTGCTGGTTGCCTTATCATATTTTAAATTTATTTGGACTAAACATAAATAGCCATGACATTAATAAAATGACTAAATACTACGCTGGCAAAACAATCAGCAGCACTATGGCTTATGCTAACAGCTTTCTGAACCCATTCCTTTATGCCTTCATGGGGCAGGACGTTAAGAGGGCGTTTTACTCTCTTCTGTCCAATATAGAGAGCGCCTTCAAGGAGGAGGATCTGAACAAAACCCAAGGAAAGAAAGTTGAAAAATGCAACAAAACGTAACCGTTCAACTAACATTTAAAGACTTCCATGACCCCAAAAATATGTTTCATTATTACTGGTAAGTGAATAAAATTGCTAACATAAATTAACAAAAACATTGCTTGTGGTCTTGCTTATGGTCACCACGAAAAATTGTTGAACAAACATCACCTGAGATGATTATTACAACAAAGTGTGCATGTTTTAAGAAATCCAATCTAATTTGTAGTATTTATAACACATCTTCAGTGTTTGTGGTTTGTGTTTTGTAAACCAGATCTAATTTATCGCATGACTGTATCTATTATTATGCCTGTAATAAATGCTTAGCGTGTGTAAATGACGGAGAATAATACAAACATACTTGTTGGAGAAATTTTAATATCTTAGTATTTAATCCTACTGCATAGTAAAGTAAAATGTAAGTAATCCTAAACTTATGTAATCCTATAGCTGTGGAACACTGTGTGTAATGATTCTTTCCAATGACTTGTTGAAAACATATACAAAACACAGACGTGCCCCCAGGGTCAGCAGCAGGCCATAAAAGAAGAAGGAGTTAC